>PITA01005715.1:49631-107548 GCA_004023965.1 Spilogale gracilis | reverse complement strand
AAAGAAAAGAAAAGAAAAGAAAAGAAAAGAAAAGAAAAGAAAAGAAAAGAAAAGAAAAAAGAAAAGAAAAGAGGGGGAAGGAGGGAGAGAGCAAAGAAGCGGGGAGGGAGGGACAGAGGGAAAGAAATGAACTATACTTATAAAATACTCAACTAGTTTTTAACACAAATATCTTCTTTACAGAAGACAAAATCCAAAGTGACATTTCACTATTCCTAATTTCCACACACTATCTCCTGCCTGTGATACCCTTCCTTCACTTTTGCAACAAATCTCACTATCCTTTAAG
Source organism: Spilogale gracilis (assembly GCA_004023965.1). Lineage (NCBI taxonomy): Eukaryota > Metazoa > Chordata > Mammalia > Carnivora > Mephitidae > Spilogale > Spilogale gracilis. The sequence goes on along the minus strand of PITA01005715.1, from coordinate 107,259 downwards.
CAATTTCGATGTCATTTCACCTGACTCTTCCAAGGCAATACAGTAACTAATGTTATCTCCTTTATAATAGCACTGTATTCATACTACAATTACAAGCATTACCCTTGATTATAAGTCTCTATTGCCATGTCAGTTCCCTCCCCTACACCATGAGATTTTTAAAAACAGATCTTTAGTGACCATTTGGTTGTAAATCATCCTTCTCTTTCCATACTTACACAATTTATATTAAGTGGAGAATTTCACTTAAAGAAACAGATATGCCTCCACTCTTGCACAATATTCAAAGCACGAAGGGAAGATAACATGTGGGATGAGACCATTGATATATATTTTTTTTTAATTTCTGCCATTTTCAAAACTTCCCTTTGTAGTCTAGTCAAGGACAAAGCATCTACCTATTTATATTATAACAGAAATAAGCTGCCTTTAAGTTACCTAATAGGGTGGAAATATATACTACAACTATTAATATGCAAATATAAATATAGCTTATTAAGTAGTTCAGAAGAAAGGTTTCAATTTTTTGCAGGATCAACTAGTAATTTTAATAAAAATTTTGTTTTATAAACTCATAGATGAAATGAACATATATTTTCATATTTGTGTATTTCATATTTCATTTTTTATTTATCTAAGATATATGCATCTTTTGGTTTTATGATTATTCTCATTATGTTGAAAGGTTTTCCTCTCAAAAGAAATCAATTTATTCAATACTGTCAATGTTAAAAAAGATATTTGACAAGAAACATATTCACAGAATTAGAAAAGGCCTTCTAATGACATCAGTATTTAGATGAATATTTGCACATCTTTAAAGATAAATCAAAAAGTTGACTTTCTGTAGTCCATCAAATTTGGAAATAAGGAAAACTATCCTCTTGATGTGCTTAGTATTGCCAGTAATACTTTTGATTATGCCTATCTTTTAGAAGCAATCTTCAAATGAAAAAGCAGAAGAGACATGAACATTTGGCAGGATAAAGCTTGAGGCTCTTTAAATTGTCAACTTGTCATTTTTTAGAGAATTACGTTTAGCTTAAAATGATTTTACATTATTTTTAATGCCGCTTTTAATGTTATTTCCCAGGAGTTGATTTCACTATATGTACCAGAGGTAAAATATTTCTTATATGATTTATATTAAAGATAATATATATTTTTACCTGCTTTAAATTTTCCCCATTGCACTCAAGAGTTTACTTAAGGGAGTGCTTATCTATGGTGGGACTTAAATTTTAAGAGTTAATTGAAAATTCTTTTTTATGTCATAAAACAAAGTATCTTGTTGGAGTTCACTTCATCATTTTGAAGAAATAAAAAAACGGCCTTGGTGAACCCGTGAAAAATCTGGATCCCACTATAAAGTACACTGTCTTAAGTAACATTCATATTGTGATCAGAAAAATTAAAGCAGAAAAAATATACTCTCCTCTTTAGCTTATTACAGCAATAAATCTGTAATTGAAAAATGGATGGGTTCTTCTGCAATAGGAAACTAGGAATGAAGCAGCAAGATTTTATACTGGAATAAATATACAAAGCTTTGCTTTATTCTATACTCATTCTATGTTGGCAATACTAAAGAAGTCTTTGAAAATCATTCGCATTTATACATAAAGAGAAATTAAAGGATTTAACAATTATCTAGTGAATGCTTAATGTAATCAATGCAGTCAGGATGGGTCGACATAAGCTATGTGACCTGACTTAGAAAAGCCCTGAGTTCAAATTTCACCTTTTCCACTCACTAGTTGAGGGATCCTGAGAAAAAGGTTTAGCCTCTGAGCCTCAAAAGAAATATCAGATGTCTGACTTCAGTAGATTATTTTGAAATTAGAATACGTGCTGGAAAGTTCTCAACAGAAAGCCTGAATTAATCCGTTCTGGTGGGCACCTGGGTGGCCCAGTGGTTATGATACTGGGGTCCTGGGGTCCTGTATAAGTAGGATGCCTACTTCTCCTTATTCTCTCTCTCTCTCTCAAATATATAAAGTCTTTTTTTTTAATTAAAATAAAATAAATAAAAATAAAACCGGTTCTGAATAAAATGCTAGTTTACTCAACTGTTTAAGTGGATTACTAATGGGGCATTTTCCGCGGGTATTCACGTTAGCCCCACCCTTCCCTCTTCCTCACTATCCTACTATGATCGTCCCCATTTTGTAAGTGGCTCAATCTGCAACATTTTTTTTTTATTGTTACTAAATTTTTTTTCCAGTGTTCCCAGATTCATTCCCCATTCCCCACACCCAGTGCTCCACGCTTTAGGTGTCCCAAGTACCCACCTTGAGGAAAAGATTATACAATGGTGGAGGAGGTCATGCAGAGGAAGTGACCACTGGTTGATCTGTGGGCTGGACCCGGGCGTTTGGAGATTCCTCATTCTTTCCCTAGTTCTTGGAATGCATATTCTGCCCACCATTCCCACAGTTTTAAGCCATCCTCAAGGACACAGCCTCCAGTCACTAATGTGCTGAGACCCTCTTTGTGGTACGTGACTGACTGAAGCCATTAAGGCCTCTATATAAACTTCTATGATGCTTGGCAGCGGCGTGGACATTTACTCTTCTAGCAGCCCCCAAGAGAAGCCTGGTATGTAATTACCCTCGCTTCTAAACATGGCCACGTAGGAGTCTGCAGCGGTTGTCCTCTGTCTTCGTTTCTCCCTGCCCTCCATGTGCAGGGCCCAGTTTGCAAACTAACAGCAGGCAAGCCAGCAAGGATTTCCGGAGAGAGGCTTCAGTGGGGAAATCCCGGGCCGGCCCTGACCTTCGCGGGAGAAGCTGTGACGCATACGTTGGACGCTCCGAGGCCTTCGCGGGAGTTTGGAACGACGGGAAACGTGGGCTGCTCCGCAGAGCTTTTGGGAACCGCGCAGGCGCACTCCTAGCAAAACCAGGGCCGCACTGCGCGGTGAGCAGTTCTATTGGATCCCGATGCTGGACTAGGATTGAAGCTCCACTTAGGAAGCAGGAAGAAGAGCTCCTGTTAGAGGAGGACCTGCAGGTACCCTGTTAGTTTAGGGGGTGGCAGGCAAGGTGGAAGAGCATGAATAAGGCGTTAAGAGGTGGAATCCCTGAGAAATCCCTGAGAAAGTGACTGACAGTGAAACGAAACGCCCCCTGCCTTCTGATTTCTAAAACAACTGAAAGCAAAAGCACAGTGACAACCTCAGTCAGCCGCCAGCCCCCAGTTCCGGATATAACTTCCAATTTCCAATAAAAGTCCAGGAAAGACACCCAGGCGTGGTTAGTGCAGCTAAGGGATACACTGGGACTGGGGACAATGGCATTTTTCTCATGGCAGGAGGCAAAGAAAATAAGCAGTATCACCACAGTCCCTGTCCTCTGGCAGTGCCTGTATAGCCGTAGGATGTTCCGGACACTCACTCCCTTGATTATTCCACTCTACAGGGAGGCTTAATCCGATGAGAGGGATCTCCCTGGGAATATGGGCACCTGGAAGTCTATAGCAGAGTTAGGGATTTGGGGGTGAGACAGGCCATTTATGCCCCTATCTTTGAAGGCCCTGATTGGGCCATATTCTCTTCAGGAATAAACTCAGGATACTTTAGTCTGACCCCAGCACTTGGTATAGGACTCTGATATTCATGGTGACTCCAGTCATGGGAACAACACATTTATGATGTTGGGCAATCCCCTGCTGATTGAAAGAAACTGATAAATCCTTGGAATGAGTGCACACTTTGTGAAAGACCTAAGTCAAAGAGGAATCTCAAAAATCAAAAAGGCTATTCCTATCAGTTGTGAAGGTCTGGTAAAAGTAACCCAGAAGCAAATATGTTTTGATTTTATTGCTGCAGGGACCCACCTAAAAAGTTTACCAGCAACCAAATGTTCTTTTGGTCAGCCTATGGAAAGCTTTAAAACATGTTCAGACCTGCCCCCACTTGCCCTCCACTCCCAATGCCCTGCCGGCCTTAGCAGAAGCTTCAGGGATAAAGTCATATTCAGGGTGGGTGCTTCCTATGCCCTTGGTATAGGATGCAGGCCAAGATTGTCTCCAGATGAGGGCCATTGGAGGGGATTGGAGTCCTCATGTTGAGTTCACTTGTCTCCCAGAAATAAAAGATTATGGCTCTCATTGATACTGGAGAAAAATATACTAGAATACATAATAACCCTCAAAAATTTTCTGACCCCCTAGGCACCATCAAAGGATACAGAGGGCACAGTTATGATCAGGAAAACCCCCCTGACACTACAAATGGGGCATAATCCCCCAACAGAACACAATATTTTTAACTCTTCAATACCATTGAACATATTGGGTATTGATATTCTACAAGATCAAATTCTGTGCAAACGTTTATTGGTGAATTTCACTTACAGGAGTAATCAAACTAGTGTTGAGGAAAAACAACTGGGAACCAGTAAGTGTACTGCCTTCGGAGTGGTAACTGTCAAACAATTCCTGTGTCACATTAGGAAATAAGAGAAACTATCCAAGAACTGCACCAAGTGAGTGCATATACTCAAGTAGATAAATAAGACATATACACAAATATCTATAATACAAGATATATAGGGATAAAATTCAAAGCAAGACTGATAAATTGTGAAAATCAGGTAATGAAAACTCACTTCGGGCATAGGGATCAGGAAAAATTTTACGGAGAAGAAATCAAATGATCTTGAACTGGATCTGCCCATAGTGTTTCAACAGCCCAGTATGGCCAGTAAAGGAGCCACATGAATTAAATAAGGTAATGTCCAACATTGCCACCACTTAGATTGGTCATGGTCATCTACCAATTTGGAATGGTCTGCCTCTTTCTCCAGTCTTCCCTTGCCTTCTTTGGATGGAGCCAGTTTATGAACCAACATAGAGTAAAGCATGGTAATCAGTAATTCAAGTTTAAAAAAATAATCCTTAGGGAAGTAATTTGTGCAATAGTGAAATAGGCAGGCTAGTGCCTTCTATGTGAAATATAGATGAAATATAGATGGTCCTTAATCATGTCTTCCACATAAAATCCAACTGGAGTCCCAACTTTATGTAAAGACTGTAGAGCTCCACCAGATTTTCAGCCTTAAGGAGCAGAGATGTAGTATGCTCCTATTTCCAGGAGAATCCCAGTCTGTCTATAACTAACATAAGGCAGAAGCAATAGAATAAAAGTGCCTAAGAACTTTTTCCTCTAGGAAAAATCCTGAAATGGTCTCAGAATTTCCATCACTCAGCTAGGATCTGGAGAAATAAAGTTGTTTACCATATCACCAAAATGACACACAATGGTAAAGGACTTTGAACCACAACCTAAGTTTCCAATGGCTATACAGCGGGACTTACAGAGTAGAATGTTTTCTGTGCCCCTCAGAGGAACATATATAATGAAGAAACTGAATCAAAGAAGGAGACACTTTTGGTTAGGGGTTAAGAATGACATAGAGGCAACTAATATGTATCAAACAGGAAAGTAGGAACACCTCTGTGAATGAGAATCAAGGTGTTCAAGAAGCAAACACTACCACCTGTCTCTCCATCCATGGTTTTGTATTTCCTAAGTTCTCCAGAACTTACACAAAGTCTTAGGAAAGTGCAAAAATTCTGAACTGACAGTGATTACAAGTATAATGTACTAGAACAAGGACTCATGCTTGGCATGGTATAGTTATAAGAAAATTAAATTACATTTCTTGCAGATGGGAGTTTGTAGACTGATTTATATGACTTAAGTCATAATCAGACCATTGAAATCTTTATTTTTAGGAATTTGTTTGACTGAAGTGATCTAGAAGGAACACTGATGTGTTTGAAAATAAGTTGAAAGTACTGAAAACACAAGATTACCGGATCATAAGCATCTGTGAGGAGAAAAGTGGTTTCATTGGCAATCAGATTACAAGGCACCTGGATTATCAATATTTTGAAAATAAATATCAAAGTAGAATGAAAAATTGACTGAACCTATTTCTTGACTTCTTTTAATGCTGCTAGTTTCTGCCAGTAGGGATTTTCCTAAACCTCTCATAGACTAGAGTAATTACATGTTCTTTAATTGAGAGATAATGGATTAATTATATTTTTAAACATTTTGTCTTTGTTCAAGTACATACAAGTAATAATATTATAATCCTCCAGATATTTTATCGTAATCCTGCAAACATTCTCTTTCCAAATCTTTTTCTCAAAATTAAAAGAAATGATAGATATGAATACCACATATAAAATCCAAGACAGAAACACAACTAAAATCTGATCATTTAATAAATATTTGATAATATAGGAAGAATGTGGTGGATGTAGAAAATGGGAGCATATATAAAATATGGCAGCTAGAGAGCGTATACTCAAGTAGATAAATAATACATATACACCAATATCTATAATACAAGATATATAGGGATAAATGTCAAAGCAAGACTGATAAATTGTGAAAATCAGGTAATGAAAACTCACTTCTGGGCATAGGGATCAGGAAAAATTTTACACAGGAGAAATCAAATGATCTTGAACTGGAACTTGAAAGATAAATGTTGTCTAAACAAAGAGAAATAGAAGAAAAGGCATTTTAGGAAGAAAATCAGAGGGTACAAAGTCATATTGGTGAGGCAGTTAAGAGGTACCTTGAGGAAAAAAATTACTTCAATTTTGTGAGAAATTAAATCAGCACTCTATAATAGAACTTTCTGAAAGGATAAACTCACTATATGTGTGATCTGATGCAGTAACAATTAGCTATATGTGGCTTTTGAACACTTGCAATGTGACTTGTGTGACCAAGGAACTAAATTTATAATAATATTTTATTTTAACTACTTTAACTTGAAATTCCAATATTCATATGTGTCTAGTGACTGCCATATTTGACAGAACAACCTTACGATGTGTGAACTGGACTTGTACAAATAAGGCCAGTCTATGGATTGAATCATAGAATATGCACAGTAGGAAACATTCCAGTTTTTCTGAAAGGGGAGTATTAAGAGCAAGAATATAGAAAATTCCAAGATGACTAACAACTGACACTCCTGTGGAAAAGTATATAGGAATAAAACAGAAATAAGAGGAAAGGAGTCTTTGGTTTGTACTTTTGTAACAATATACAGTAGTAGTCCCTCCTTATGCTTGGGTGATATGTTCCAAGACCCCCAGTGGCTGGCTGAAACCACAGATAGTACCAAACTCTATATCTACACTATTTTTAATACATATATTCCTATAATAAAGTTTAATCTATAAATTAGGTGCATAAGAGATTAACAACAATAACTAATAATAAAATACAACAAAATTATAGCAATATACTGTAATAGAAATATATATATATACTGTGAATATGCTCTGTTACTCTCTCTGTCTCTCAAAATATCTTATGTGCTGCACTCACCTTTGTTGTGATGATGTGAGATGACAAAATGCATATGGAATGACATGAAGTGAGGGGGAATAATGAGGTTACTCTTGAATTTCTGAGGAGGATCACCTGCTTCCAATGGTTGACTGTGGGTAACTGAAACCATAAAAGCAAAAGTGCAGATAAGGGTGAAGATTATATTCTACACGTAATGCAAGTCTCCATTGTGTCTTTAAATGGTAGAATGCGTAAGAGAAGCAAGCAATCTTCCAGAGATGAAACTTTCTGTACTTGGCATTACCATAGGCAAATAGACTACCATAGGCAAATAGACTTCCTTGACCTGCTCAGTCTCTTTTTGTCTCTCCTCATATCCCCCAACATCAATTACAAATTTCTGGAATATGCTATCCCACTACTGCTGGATACTTATACAGCATTATTTTAAAGGATGGAAACTTTTTGGTTGCCGGCCTTTCTCAGTAGATTGAAAAGTGTAAAACAACAGAATGTGGCGTGAAATCTTGGCATCTCACAGCAGTGGGAACATGGAAGCCATTCACTCTGTGTTAATGGGACTGAATGGGAAAGAAGAAAGGTACACTACAGTCTGAAGTACTGGAAAGATGGTAATGCCATGAACAAAATGGAGAATATAGAAAAATGTATTTCGCAGAAGAATAATTTCAGGCATATGCTGAATTTATGGTTGTTGGCAACATTGAAGCAGTTAGAAAGACAGGAAAGAAGTTAGCTGGAAGAAAAGAAGTTAGGAAAAGATATGTAAGTGTAGGAGTAATTCACAAAAGTTATAACTAAGCTCAAGTATCTAGGAGACTTTAAGGGATGTGTGCATATGGAAAGGAAAGGGTGAAACTGGATTAATTAGCACAAGCTAATTATATGTTTCTTTAATGAAATAAGAAGATTTGCTTATTTAGTCAAAGTAACATGAAAAAAATAATTGGGGAGTTTGTTCTCCGTATACCATATTTTATTCTCTCAAACAAGAATAATTTTTCACCTTCCTTGCATCTATTTGGGTGTTAATGTCACCATTTCTGAGTCAAGGTAAATGGATGAGACAGTAATAGCTCAATATCCAAAGATTTGCTTATGGTGTGTGACATATACACACACATGCAGACACACACACACAGGTCTATTTCACAAGGAGAGGTAAAGATGTGTGAATTATCATTATCTTTCTAGGGTTAATTAATTATATGTTTATATTCTTTTATGTAGTATATCCTAATATTTTTCTTTAAACTTTCTCAGAAAAACCTATAATTTAATAGAAATGAAATAATTCCTGGCATAAAATTCAGAAGATGGTCAAATTGAGTGGATTTAGACTAACAATTAGCTTTTGAGAAAAAAGTAACAGTAAAAAATGAAACTTGATTCTAACCACTTTTTTCCCCAGAATTATTGTCAGATTTCTTTGATTATGCTGTTGAATCATTGTAAAATTATATTTTTGTGTTATTTGTACCACACGCTGGAAGAAAAAATCCACTGTGATAATAAATGAAAGCACACTGCCACTATTGATTGCTATCATTAATGTTGATTTATTATGTAAAGGATGCATGTGCCATAATTAGAAATCTTTAAACATGAAGGGAAAAACATCCATCTTATTTCAGCACTTTCTATCCACATCCCAGTGAGAATAGTTGGTCTCTGTTGCCATAGAAGATCAATGATTTACTTTAATAATAATTAAGTATGCTATTTGATGAAAAGTTATGTCCACTTGCTTTTCTATCACTTATATTAAATGGTACAGAGAGAACAACAAAGGCAGAGGGTATGATTCATTTTTATGCATAACATGTGGCAAAAAAGCAATAATAAATACTAATAATTAAATATAGGAAATCTAAATAATAAATTTTCAGAGAGGAGCTTTCATCTTGGTGATTTTTCCTTGCCTATTCATAGCATCTTTACCACAATTATGTATATTGCTCTTAAGGGAAGTAATATGTTGCAGAGGGAAATATATTTTGATAAAAGTTGTTCCAACAGAGATTAAGTTTATGATCTAAGAGGTGTACATTTGTAACATATGACACATCAATATAAATTTTTCATAATAGAGAATTTGATGCACATACATCCAACAATTTCCTATATGTAGAAATGGATTGAATCTACATGAGAGAATTATACTCAGTATTTTCTTATTTTACCTAAGAATGTGTGCTGGAGGGTGCCTGGGTGGCTCAGTGAGTTAAAGCCTCTGCCTTCAGCTCAGGTCATGATCTCAGAGTCCTGGGATGGAGGCTAGCATGGGGCTCTCTGCTCAGCAGGGAGCCTGATTCCTCGTCTCTATCTGTGCCTGCCTCTCTGCCTCCTTGTGATGTCTCTCTCTCTCTCTTTCTCTCTCTCTCTCTCTCTCTCTCTCTCTCTCTGTCAAATAAATAAATAAATAAGTCTTCAAAAAGAAAAAAGAAAAGGAATGTGTGCTGGCAATTCATATTCATTCATAGATGTCTACCTCATTTTTCCTTTATTATGACAATGTATACCATTGTAAAAATTTGCCACATTTTATTTAATTCAATAATGATGGATAATTGGGTGTTTTCTATGTTTCATGTTTTCCAAGTTGCACTGAATATATTTATTCTGGATTCAGTATATTTATGGGAGTCATCTCTCAAGGACAGATGTTAGGAAGAGAATTGTTAGGTAAGTTGTATGAATACTTATAATATTTGGTAAATTATACAAAATTGTCTACCAAAAAATGTGGAGAAATTACTATCTCATTAATATACAAGAATCCCAGTTTTTCCCTACACTGTCATCAACATGCATTATTAGCAAACTTCTTGCCAAACTTCTGGGAGAAGAAGGGAGGACTCCTTCTAAATTTGCACATCTTTGACGGCTAACAGCTGTTTATAGTATGTTTTTCATACTATGTCTGTTTATATTCTCTATTTAAATAACTTTGATATTAAAAGTTACTCATTTGATTTTTTATATTAAATATATGTCTATGTATAACACTAATTTGAAACAAGCTTCCAAATTCTGACTGATTAACAAAATAGAAATGTATCTATTCTTTACATAGCACTTTATTTATAACTCACATGACATGTTAATCATATAATGTGTATGTTTCACAGATTAGGTTCTGTTCTGTCTCAGGATTATCATGTTTCTTAAAATAAGTACAAAATTTAAAAGTAATTCGTAGTAAATGAATAACGTTTATCAATATTGATCATTAGTCTGGGTTCACTTCTTTCATCACACAAGGGAATTTTATCTAGGAAACATGACTGAAATTGCTAGATTAATAATTTATATGCTTACAGCACAGCTGATATACTAAAACAGAGAATTGTTGTTTTAAAAAATTATCCTTGTTTTACCTCCCTTGTAAAAAAAATAAGTTTTGAATTTTTTTTCTAGAAATATGTGCACCAGTTTCAGTTACACTGGGAATTAACTAATTTCCTTATTTGATTTTCATCATAACTATTTAAAATATTTTAAAAATATTTTTTATCAGTGGGGTGCCTAGGTGGCTCAGTTAGTTAAGCATCTAACTCTCGATTTTGGCTCAGGTCATAATCTCTGTGTTTTGAGATTGAGGCCCCATGTCAGGTTCCATGCCGGGCACAGAGCATGGAGTCTGCTTAAGATTCTCTCTCTTTCTCTAGGGGGACCTGGTGGCTCAGTTTGTTAAGCCTCTGCTCAGGTCATGATTCCAGGGCCCCAGGATCAGCCCCTTGTCTGGCTCCCTGCTCAGGGGGAAGTGTGCTTCTCCCTCTGCCCCTTCCCCACCTCCCAACTTGTCCAGCTTTCTCTCCCGAATAAAAAAATAAAATCTTAAAATAAAAAAGATTCTCTCCTCCTTTCCCTCTGCTTCTCCTATATATATTTATATATTTATTTATATATTTATATAAATATATATATATTTCAAAACTAAAGATTTTTCTTTCAGTTTTAGTTTTATTAAGGTATAATTGGCATATAGTAAGATATTTAAAGTGTACATACAGGTACATTGTGAAAGGATTTCTTTCCTCCACCTCCATCTAGTTAATTAACCCACCCAACATCACCTCACACCCCTTTTTCTTCTTCTTTTGTCTTTCTTTCTTCCTTCCTTTCTCCTTCCCCCCTCCCTTTTCTCTTTCTTTTCTTTTCTCTTTCTCTTTCTTTCTTTCTTTCTTTCTCTTTCTTTCTTTCCTTTTTTCTTTCTCTTTTTTCTTTCTTTCCTTTTTTTTCTCTTTTTCCCTTTCTTTCTTTCTTTCACTCTCCTTCCTTCCTTCCTTCCTTCCTTCCTTCCTTCCTTCCTTCCTTCCTTCCTTCCTTCCTCCCTTTCTTTCTTTCTCTCTCCTTCCTCCTTTCCTCCCTTCCTTCCTTCCTTCCTTCCTTCCTTCCTTCCTTCTTCTTTTTTTCTTTCTCCTTCCTTCCTTCCTCTTTTCCTTCCTCCCTCCCTTCCTTCCTTTCTTCATTCCTTCCTTTTTCTTTCTTTCTTTCTCTCTCCTTCCTTCTTTCTTTCTCTCTCCTTCCTTCCTTCCTTCCTTCCTTCCTTCCTTCCTTCCTTCCTTCCTTCCTTCCTTCCTTCTCCCTCCCTCCCCTTTCTCTATTTCTTTCTTTGTTTCTTCTCTCATTTTTGGTGAGGACATCTAAGTTCTACTTTCTTAGCAAATTTTATTTATACAATGCAACATTAACAACTTAGCCACCATATTTTACATGTGATCCTCATTCATTGTGTAGCTGAAAGTTTGTAACCTCTTATCAATTCTCCCTGTTTTCCCAATCCCCAGCCACTTTTATACCCTCTGTTTCAATGAATTTGACTTTTTTGGAGAGGAGAGGATTCCAAATATAAGAAATAACATGTAATGTTTGTTTTTCTGTGTCTGACTTTCTTTAACTTAGCATAATGCCGTCATGGTCCATTTATGTTGTTGTAAATGTCAGGATTTCATTCTTTTTCATGGCTGTTATTTTGTGGGTGTGTGTGTATATCTCTATAGATACAAGAGAGATATATACACATATATATCTATATATGTATTTCTAAATCATGTATATATACATACTGTGTATGTTTATATATGCATATATACATATACCGTGTATATATGGGTACACACACATATAATATGTATATATACTTATATGTAGATGTGGTATATATACCATTAATTCATTGATGGACACTTAGATTGTTTCTATAGCTTGGCTATAGTTGAATAATGTACAGTGAACGTGGGAGTGCAGATATCTCTTCAGTATCCTACATCTTCACCCTATCACCTATTTCACCCATCCTCCCACCCACTTCCCCTCTGGCAACAATTTATTCTCCATATTTAAAGTCTGTTTTGTGGTTTGTCTCTTCTTCCCTGTTTTATTTCTTAAATTCCACATATAAGTGGGATACCTGGGTGGCCCAGTCAGTTAAGCATCTGCCTTCGGTCAGGTCATGATCCCAGGGATTGAGTCTCACATTGGGCTTCTTGCTCAAGGAGGAGCCTGCTTCTCCCTCTGCTTGCTGTTTCCCCTACTTTGCTCATTTGCTCTCTTGTTAGTGCTCTCTCTCTATGATAAATAAATAAATAAATAAAATCTTTTTAAAAATCCCAAATAGAAGTAAAATCATATTGTATTTGCTTTTCTCTGACTGGCTTATTTTGCTTAGCATTCTACTCTCTAGAACCACCCATGTTGCAGCAAAGGGCAAGATTTAATTTTCTTCATGGCTAAATAATATTCCATTGTGTGTGTACTTGTGTATATATGTATTTAGATATAGAGATACAGATACAGCTCTCACATCATTATCCATTCACCTTTGGGGACAGTTGGGCTGCTTCCATAGTTGACTTTTGTAAAGAATGCCACAACACACGTAAGGGTGCATCTATCCCTTCAAATTAATGTCTTCATATTATCTGGGTAAATACCTGGTAGTGCCATTACTGGATCATAAGATAGTTATATTTCTAATTTTTTGAGGAACATCTATACTGTCTTCCACAGACTAGTTTACATTTTTACCAACACTGCGCAGGTGTTTCTTTTTCTCCACATCCTTGCCAATACTTGTTGTTTCTTGAGTTTTTAATCTTAGCCATTCTGACAGGGGTGAGGTAATATCTCACTGTAGTTTTGATTTGTATTTCCTTGATAATGAGTGATGTTGAGCACCTTTTCATGTGTCTATTGCCTAGCATATTTATTCAAACTACCTTTCTAGTATGCCTTGTGCTTGTGGTCATAAAAATAGAAAATTCTATAATCTTATCTTCCTTTTCTTGTCTATTTATCCATTATTTTAGTTTGTTAGGGCTGCTATAACAAACGTGCCATAGGTAGGTGCCTATGAATGAAAGAAATTTATTTCTCAATGTTCTTGGAGGCTGGGAAGTCCATGATCCAGGTGCTGACAGATTCTATGTCTGGTTAGAGCCTGCTTCCTAGTTCATAGACTGCTAACTTTTAGCAGTAATCACACATGGCAAAAAGGCAGAGGGGTCTCTCAAGATCTCTTATAAAGGCACTACTAACTCCAATCACGAGGATTCTGTACTTACGCTCTTATCAATTGCCAAAGGACTACCTTCAAATACCATCACAGTGGGCTTTAGGATTTAACAAACGAATTTGGGGAGGACACCAACATTCAGTCTATTACCCATAATGTCTTAATCATGTGTATACTTTTCATATCAATGTAGTGACTTAATACACTCTATTTGTCTTAACAACTCTGTTACAATGAATCATTATGCTATGCTTTTAAATTTCATTATTCAATATAATCCCAGTTAAAAAGTTATGACCTAAGGGTACCTGGGTGGCTCAGTGGGTTAAAGCCTCTGCCTTCGGCTCAGGTCATGATCTCAGAGTCCTGGGTTCGAGGCCCGCATCAGGCTCTCTGCTTGGCAGGAAGCCTGCTTCCTCCTCTCTCTCTGCGTGCCTCTCTGCCTACTTGTGATCTCGCTCTCTGTCAAATAAATAAAATCTTTTAAAAAAAGTTATGACCTAAGGATTTTTATATGTCTGTTTTATGCGAACAACTGAGGCACTCCCAACAGTCTTATCAAATGGTATACATCAAATTCTATTTGCTGAATAAATCAATAATAAAAAAACTGAAATATTTATATTTGGATATAGTAAAATCAAACTGTGTTTCAAAGGCTTATATAGTCATATAATAAAAATATGAGAGTATCTCATAATTAGGTTATGAAACCTTTCTATAGTAAAAGAGTTTCTTCCATGATAGGTTCCTCATAGATGGTATTACAGTATCAGAACACAGCCATAATAATATTTTCTAACTTCAACATATCTTCTTGAACATTCATTATTCAATCACCAGTAAAAAGTCCTGCTGTTCTTTGGATGGTATACATCATCTGTATTTACTATCTTCGTATCCAGATTGGTTAAACACTCCCAACTACCTTCTTTTCTCCCCCTCCCTTTTTTTTTTTAAAGATTTTATTTATTTATTTGACAGAGAGAAACACAGGGAGAAAGCGAACACAAGCAGGGGGAGTGAGAGAGGGAGAAGCAGACTTCCTGCCATCTAGGGAGCCCGATGCGGGGCAATCCCAGGACCCCAGGATCATGGCCTGCGCTGAAGGCAATCGCTTAACCAACCGAGCCACCCAGGAGCCCCTTTATTCCCCTTTTTAAAAATAAAAGGCATCTTTTCTACTCCAGTTTCTTCCTATTTCTGGATTACTCGGTGTTTGTGTGAACAATCCTGTCAACAGCTTGACTCCTCCATTTATAACTTCTTCATCTCTAGGAAAAGACTTTATTTTTCTTCCACTCCTACTACCTGCACCTATGACCACAACTTAGACATTACCATCATCCACTGAACTGGTTCATTTGATCCAACCATCTTAGTTCTCCAATTATTTTATCCCAGTAAGTTACATCTTTTCTTTAACATAATTAAAGCTTTCCATCACATTATTTCTCTACATTATCTTCCCTACCCTTCACATTTCTTTCCCATCTAACTATGTGGACCTTTTTCTCAAATCCATACTTGCCAGTATCCAAAATTGTATTGTGTATTCTAAATTTAAGGAGACTAAATTAGGAGTTTATTGCAGCAATCTAACAATAATTAAAAATAAAAATTTTTGAAGATAAAATTTTATAAATTCAATGATTGTTTGAATAAATGTTATGAATGACAACATTGTATCAAAAAAGTAAAACTCACAGAGATCTTCATTGTCCCTTCTTTATGTTCCTACATTCTAATAATGTAAAATTTTCATTTTCATCCATATGTTATCCCTGTCCCCCCATTCAACACCCAGCTTGACATAGCTAAATTCTATTTATATTTTAAGTTTTAGATTTTTGATAATGACATTTTCCTGACCTTGAAAAATGAGTAGCATGCTCTTGAATATGCTGTACTGAACCTTGTAGTCTCGTATCAGAATACTGACAATTCTCTATTGTAAACTTTGTTTCCCTCCATAGAATTGTAAATTTCTTAAAGGCAAAAATTTTGCTTAACTTTGTCTATTTGTTGGTATCTCCAATAATAGTACAGCATCTAATACCGGGAAATCATACAATAAAATTTTATTAAGTGAATAAATAAGTAGATTAATTGATTAATCAGCATTAACTCCGTATTAGATTAATAAGTAAAAAGCTAACAGAACCCCTTTGATAAGAAAGAAATTTAATATTTTAAGGGTAAGAAATCTGCTTTGAAAGTCAGTTAACTGTATAAAAAAAAAAATCAGACATCCATCCTTCAAAGGTTCAATTTCCACTAGTTTTCCTGGCTGGTCTGGTTGAGCATATGCAAACCCCATGATACTGCATTCAAATACTGAAACTCCCCCTAGTGGACTTGGTGAAGCACCCCATATTTGGCCATCTCCTGCCTGTGTCCTTTCGTTTCCTTCCTGATATCTGAAAACTGCAGTCCTTCTCTATTTCTGTGTGGAATGGATTATACGCAAAAGCCTTGTGGATTTTTTGAGTTTAAAGTATGTAACTTAAGGTATTTTATCCATGTGAAATATTTAAAATTCACTTACACTGACTATTTGGTGTCATATGTCCACAAAATTTAAACACCTTGCACACATTTAATTTATTCTTGAGCTCATTACATAAATGGACACAGTTCCTAGGGATATCAAATTCTTCTAGAGTTAACATTTTTGTATATTCTGATTTAATGGCATAAAATCTAAGCTACATTATCTCTTTATTTGGTATGGTAGGTTTCATTTTTATCTAGTGAAAATGAATTTGTCTTTTTAATACACCTTAATTTATACTTTGAAATAAAGTGTTCTAATCTGACTAGGAGCAATGTTTGCTTGTTTGTTTCTAATACTGTCCAAGGTGGTTAGGATTATAAAACAGCAAATGTTTATTTACAGTGAGAAGACTGATTTGGAAACAAACAGTAGAATGTAAATCAATCATGCATTCAACTGTATATAACGAATAGTGTTCATGGGGACAAAATATAAATGCTGACTTCTATGTAAAGCAAATGTAATTATTGTAAGTTGTATAAAAGGATGAATTTATTTCTTGTACAATATAAGCAGATTTATACATTTAAGACAGCCTTAAACAGCAGTAGAAGAATTATTGAACAAGGCAAAGTCAAATGTTATAGAAAGAATACTGGCCAAGAATCCACAATCTGTGATATAATGTAAGTTCTGCATTTCACTATTTTAAATCCGGTTCTTCCAGAACTGTGTCTGAGACAAGGATTTGCCTCAGTTTTCTTTCTTTTTTTTTTTCTTTTTTTTTTTTAAGATTTTTTATGTATTTGACAAAGAGAAACACAGCCAGAGAGGGAACACAAGCAGGGGGAGCGAGAAAGGGAGAAGCAGGCTTCCCGCCGAGCAGGGAGCCCGATGTGGGACTGGATCCCGGGTCTCCGGGACCATGACCTGAGCCGAAGGCAGTCGCCCAACCAATTGAGCCACCCAGGCGCCCCTTGCCTCGGTTTTCTAACAATGTCCATTAACAGAGAACAGAGACATAGGAGCCAAGTGATAAATAATGATGAGTTCCCAGCAGAAACTGGAAAAGGGAGTCAGGGAAGCAGGATAGGAAAGCAAGAGCTGGGTGAGGGTGAAACAAGTGAGGCTTTAGCATCAGGTGCAAAATGTAAAGGTGTGCGGTGAAACTCACTAGTCAAGATCAATGATAGTAAACTGATAAGAACAGATACGACAGCTTCGGCAAAACAAAGGAAACAATCCAAAACCCTAAAAGGCAACCTACTGAATAGGAGAAGATATTTGCAAATGACATACTTGATAAACGGTTAGTATCTAAAATCTATGAAGAATTTAGCAAAGTCAACACCCAAAAAACAAATAATCCAGTTAAGAAATGGGAAAAAGGGGGCCCCTGGGTGGCACAGTTGGTTAAGCGTCTGCCTTTGGCTCAGGTCATGATCCTGGAGACCAGGGATCGAGCCCCGCATCAGGCTGCCTGTTTGGCGGGAACCCTGCTTCTCCCTCTCTCACTCCCCCTGCTTGTGTTCCCCCTCTGGCTGTGTTTCTCTCTGTCAAATAAATAAATAAAATCTTAAAAAAAAAATGGGAAAAAGAAATGACTAGACCAAAGAAGACCTATAAATGGCTAACAGACACATGAAAAGATGCTCAATGTCACTCATTGTCAGGGAAATACAAATCAAAACTATAATGATATATTACTTCTCAGCTTATTGGAATGGCTAAAATTAACAACACAGGAAACAAAAGATACTGGTGAGGAGGTGGAGAAAGGGGAACCCTCATACACCTTTGGTGGAAATGCAAACTGGTACAACCACTCCAGAGAACAGTATAGAGGTTCCTCCTCAAAAAGTTAAAAATACAGGTACGTTATGATCCAGCAGTTGTAGTACTAGGTATTTACCCAAAGTATACAAAAATACTGATTCAAAAGGGCACATGCACCCTGATATTTATAACAGCATTAAAACAATAGCCAAACTATGCAAAGAGTGTAAACACCCATCAACTGATAAATGGAGAAAAATGAAGTGGTATTTATATATAATGGAATACTATCCATCCATCAAAAAGAAAGAAATTTTGCCATTTGCAATGACGGGGATGGAGCTAGAGTATTATGCTAAGCAAAATAAGTCAGTCAGAGAAATACAAATACCATACAATTTCACTCATATGTAGAATTTTAGAAACAAAATGGATGAACATGGAGGGAGAGAAAGAAAAAGAGAGAGAGGCAAACCATAAGAGACTATGGAGAACAAAGTGAGGGTTGATGGAGGGGAGGTAAGGCAGGGCTAAATGGGTAATAGGTAATGGGCTAAATGGGTAATAGGTATTAAGGAGGGCACATGTTACGATGAGCACTGGGTGTTATATATAAGTGATGAACCACTAATTTTAGTGGTTCCTGAAACCAGTATTACATTATATGTAAACTAATTAGAATTTAAATAAAAAACTTAAAAAAAAAAAGGCACCTGGCTGGCTCAGTCAGGGGAGTTTGTGTGACTCTTGGTCTCAGGGTTTTAAGTTTGAGCCCTGCATTGGGTGTAGAGATTACTTAAAAATAAAATCTTATAAAAAACCAATTATAGTCTAATGCAATATTATACATACATCAAAATTAATACAAAAAAGGCATGATGAACAAAATGCCAATTTTTCAATAAAGATGGGCTGATTTGCTATTCTGTTTGTTTTATGACCCTGTTCTATTGTACAATAAGAATAACTATTTCAGTCAGCCCAGGGTCCCCAGCCCTCTTGCCTAATAAACTTGTTGACAATTGGCAATGGTGTGCAAAGAGATGGAATAACACAGGACTTTATATATTGTCATTTCTTAATTGTAAAGCTTATATTAACTTCTACTTGGTTTAAGAAATAGGAGAATATTTTGTAACTATTCATAAGTGTACACAGTTTTCCTTTTGCCTCAGGTTTCAAGATGGGTCAGCATGGTACTACAAGGAAAGAAAAGAAGCTAAGAGAGTGTGGATTTTAGGTAAACTCTCAGTCTCACCTAATCCCTTGAGGAAAAACTGAAATATAACTTACACATTAAAGTCTGTCCATCTTGAGGCAAAGGGGCTAAGGTTGTAGCCTCCACACCAACAAAGCACTGGCAATGGGCCAGCTTCAGCAGAGTGGGACAAAGATTCCCAAGCACTTCAGGTTTTCCATACAGATACCTAAGGACAATCCTCTCAAGAAGGCTGCAGGTATAAGCCTTAATAGCATAACACACCAACACTGTGTTGGGGAGAGAGGGGAGAATCTAGCTGGGGCAATAATTAAAATTTTTTAGGCATCCTCTAAATCTGTCTAGTGCCCATCAGCAAGCAACTTAAACTCCCTACAGGTAATTCCTATCTTGATCATCTCATTGGTCTCCTATAAATAACAAACATAAGGAAGCAAATTAACTCACCATTCTGTTTCAGTTATCTAACAATGTCGGTTAATAAAGAACAGACTTAGGAGCCAGCACATGAGCCTGAAAGTGTTCTGAGTAATGAAACAATATTACATATCACACACAGTGAAACAAATGCAATATTAACAACAGTGACTCTCATTTTCTTTCTGAGATCCTATTTCTTATTACATTGAATCAATATAACATAATTTAGTTGTGTGGTTTCCAAGTTCTTGCGTAATAAGAATAAACAAATAGGAAGAGGAAAAGTAGATTGCACCAGATAGATCTGCAGAGAAACAGACAGCTTGTAAGGACAGAAATGCGATGTGACCATCTGCCAGAAAATGGTGAATTACAAAAATGATAAAAATCATATAAATGACCCCAAGTATCAAATCAATTTGTAGTCACTTGGTATAGATATGCACATGAAAACACATGTGGGTATACTCATCATCTGCTTCATTTCAAAAAAAAAAATTTCATTGAGCTTACAAGAAATTATTTAAAATGACATAGAATATACTAAAGAATCTACTAAAGAATAAAAGCAGAATAGTCCAGCTAGAGGGATAGGAAATAGTGATGATCAGGGAATGTGGTTTATACATTAGAGTCAGAACTGAATGATTTTCCAATCATGTCTTCCCTCACTATGCCACCATGCTATCAGACCACCTAGCCACCTCCCTCACTAACAGATCTAGCCGAGTACAAGCTTCTGAGACCCGCGCTGAGAGATGTGCACCATATTCATTCCAACAGAGGGTGACTTTTCGCTGTGGTGAAAAGCAATGGAAGCTGTGGGTTGTTTCTGATAGTTTGCTTCAGTAATAACCAGCGATTATGAGGCTGCTTTAGATAATGGAGCAGACACTGAACAAAATATATCTACAGAAAAAAAGAAAAAAAAAAAAACCCTGCTCTATGAGGACCCAGGGTTTTGTTTTGTTCTGTTTTATTTTTTCATCTATTCAAGACCTCTCAGGATTATTTAATTTAAGGAAAGGTCAAAATGCAAGTGGACAGAGTTTTAATTAAACCACCCCATTTTTAAACATTAGGCCACTTGTTTCTTTGCTGTCTTGAGCTGGTGGGCATTACGGCACCGTTACTGTTTTGGATGGATAAGTAATAGAAATCAATTCTAGCTAGCAGATGCGAAAAGGGAATTCATTATAGAAATTGAGAGATCCTGGGTCACTCACAAAATTAAAAAAAAAAAAACCAAAATAGCTGGCATCCACAAAAAAGTGAGGAACAAGAGCACACTGGAAGATCAACATGGTAGGAAGTAATTCATGCTATTTGGTTCCCATGACTATGGTAAATCATTTTTTACCTAATCATTCTTCCCATGTATGGCTAGGAATCTTCAAAAACCTTGATAGACAGCTCCATAAAGACTGGAAAGAAGGAGAGTGCGGTAACAACTAGAAAGGAAACCAAAGTGTGCTAACGAGAGAGAAAAGGAAGTTGAGATGATGTTGTACAAAACCAAAACAAAAGTAAAAAGAAACAAAAACCAAAAATATTGTTTCAAATAAGTCTCTCAGAATCTTTTATGTGCATGTTGGTGAGACATGCAGTTATATGCAGTCCAGAGCAGAAGAATTTCTGAATGATGTCCAATAGCATCATGTCAGAACAGGGGGCAAAACCAGAGTGAAGGGTAAGCAAATGAGAACCTATTATGAGAGTTCAGCAGCAATCTGAATTCAATCTTCTTGTCAGTGAAAGCATAAGAGTCACATCAGAGACCCACATCACACCATATGTAAATTGATGCTAATACACACTGTTTGAGTCATCAAAATACTTTTTTAAGTACAGAAAGTATGTGCTGCCTATTAGAGTGATTTATATTCAAAATAATTATTTTGGATGTTACTTAAATAATTATACCTTCAGATATTTGGAAAATTCTGTGAGGTAAGAAAAGTTTTCCCCCAGAGTTATGAACACCTGAAACAAATCACTATATTATTGAAAGAATATGTGTACCATATGGAAAATATTGCTATGTCAAAACTGCGTAGATGATCCATAAAAATATTAGGGATTGATAGTGCTATCCTGCTACACAACATTTAAATTCAATGCTTAGAAGTCAATGTACCTCTAGTAGCCTATATTTGTTAATTTTCTAATAAAATAATACAGTAAAATATTTAAAAGTGATGCAAATACCAATAGCTTTTGTTGCATACCAAAATTAAAAACCAGTTTTCTCTGCAAAGGAAAAAGGAAATAAAAGTTCTCAGATGTATCAAATATTCCACTGTGCTGTGTCTAATGAAGACTGTCAATTTCAGGACACTTGTACATACTAACTATATAAGTATAGGCAAATAATTGATGCAAAGCTGTTCATTTGAGCAGCAGCTTAATTTACTTACCAAGATATTAGCAGCATGCTCTTCCCACCTGCCCCTTCCTGTCCTAGCTCTCTTAGGGTCTCTATGTATATTAGCTGATTAGTGTGATTTCCAAGTATTTTGACAGCATGTAAAGGATTCAGTTATATAATTTGTATTGAGGACACAGTTCAATTAATTATAATAGGTGGTGTGTTTTTTCCTGTGTTTCTTGTTTTTTAAATACTCGTTTTCCCATTCATTAAGTTGCTCATGGCACCCACCAGCTTGTTTGAATAGACCTGGGGGCACTATTATCTTTCCTGGGAGAACACAACCATAAGAAATCCTCTTCTAACTGCTGCTATAAAGGAGCACATCAAAAATGCAGGGACTTTGTTCCCATCACTTTTGATTCAGTAGGTCATTAGGTCATTTTGATGGACACCAACATTTTAAGAAATCACCTATTCATAGCACAGAAAAATCCAATTGCTACTTCCAGGGAGGAAACCTTTCAACATCATCAGAATTTGACTAACACAAAATCATATCTGCCAGAAAAATGATCTGTGATACTGTCATAACATCTCTCTCTAGTATTTTGCAGAATAACCAGCAAGCACCTCAAAACACCATAAATAGGAAGGTTTTCAACATGACTTCCACAATACCAGAAAGCTTGCTGTATTTTCTGCGTTTTTCTTCCTTGCATGTTCTATCTTCTTAAATACCCTGAAAAGACACTTGTACAACTTATTACCCTGACCAAGCTTCCCCATATTTTTATTCTGCACTTAAACAGGATGCCTTGAGCATAATATATCTTATCCATGCCAGATCAAACAAATGTCAGGCTAAAGGAAAAGCCAACTGCTTGCCTCTATGCAGAGTTGTAAGAGAACCAATCAGCATGTATTTTGTCAATACTAAACTAAATTTAGAACCAAGCAGCACAAGTACTGGCTGCCCTTATTCCCATTGATTAAAGGTGTTTAATACCTTTAATCAATTAGGATCAAATTGCTTGAGAATAATTTAAAGACAAAATCTGAAAAAGGTATTTCAATATGTGTTCATGAGTATACTATCAGATAAAAATAACTTTCTTATTTCTATTTACAAGGGACTTCTACCTACTTTTGCCAGCTATGAATTTAATTCTTTTCTGCCAATTTCACTACAGATTCTGTTCAGTCATTTATGCATCAATTAAATAATTAGTCAATGGTCTAATATTGCAGAGCACTGGACTGGTATTTGAAGTTTGGGAGAAAAAAAGAAAGACACTGTCCATTAGGGTCACAAACATTAATACAAAGACTAAGCAGGTAAAGACCGCAATATATTATGATAAATGTTCCAACAGTATTGTGCTCAAGTTCCTATGAGGACATTAAGAAGGTAATTTTGCTCAAACCAAATAAAATAAGAAAGGAATTCTGCAAAACAGAGAGAAAAAAAAAGTCATCTAAAGTTTGGTTTGAAGCCTATTCTGGAGTTTTTCAGGCAAGGTGAGAACAGAAGTGAGAGAGCAAATGTCAGGAAAGGGGAGCAGCTGTAACTAGTAGAAATGCACAGATTTTTGAAATATATTTTGAAGGAAATATATAGACATTGGGGAACTTTCAGTAGGAGAGTTTAATGATCAGGATTACATTTCAGAAAGATTACTCTAAGACCTCGAGGCAGAGTGAAATAGATGGAACTGAGGGTATGGAGAGCTGAGGGCATGCATTAAGTCAGTAAAGACAGTCACACAAAAACACTGATTGAGAGATGTGAAGAAAATAGAAAAAGGGAAAGGTGGAGAAATGCAAATATCAGGCATAACTTCTAGGTTTCTGCTTTTTCTGCTGGTTAGAAAACTATGGTTCAAATGTCTAGATTTCAGTTGTAAAATAAACAAGAAAAGATGAAAAACACAACAAAATAAGGAGAAATAATTGAAATATTATTTTCATTATAGCACATTTTGTATTAGACAACTGATCTTAGTTTTAGTTTGAAAACCAGTCTGGTCATCAGTAAAGTGAGGTAGATATTTAGTAATATTGATAAAGCAGAGTCTACCATAGTTTACTAAACTGAGAACAAGCAATGCATCCATTAAACAATATTAAGACCCCAAAAGGTCTTCCTCATTTTCCATAGATGAATTATGAATAAAACAAAACCAAAAGCTGTTTAAGAGATAACAAGAATTAAAGAATTTGCAGCAGATGGTACCAGCTGTGCACATTTAATTCCAGCTCAAACAATCTGCCCAACAGTTAGACAGAACTGCTTTTGCATGGGAAATTGGAGTGTCTTGGAGCCAAGGAAGAAATAGGAGAGTAGTCTTTCTGGCATTAGTTTCAAACCTTTTATTATAATTAATGTTAGTGGACACAAACCTTCTTTCTTTGTACCATGTGCATTTCCTCTCTTTCTCTCTCCAGCATATACACACATACACACACATATACATACACGCACCAATGTTTCCATCAATTAAATAGTAAGCAAACTCAGAGAGTTGTCTAAATGTCATATACCAGGCATTTGGCAAATATGCATTAAGTGTATAGCAGGAAAAGGGTTTATTGTGGACATTTTAAAGATACATTTTAAATCCTAGCACATTTCAGTATATTTATAAAGACATTAACTGTAAATAACAAAGCAAAAGGAAAGGAAAGTAATAATAAATGTCACAAGATAATCTATAGAATAAAAAAAGAGAGCAAGAAATGCTCAAAGTCCATTGAAATGGACAAATGCCTGGAGATAATTAGATCTGAACTCAGAATTTATGGAATCTGGATAGGCTAATAACAGATAAGCAGGTATTAAAGACCAAGAGAGCAACATTGTGGATACAAATAGATTTTCAGCGTGCATTGATCAGAATGGACTCAGTAGATTTATCCATGAATGGGTTTGTCTATGAGATTTAAGACCATCAATTTATCCTGCCGGTAATGGAGAGCCATGAAGGAGGTTTGAGAATAAAAGCCATGATGAAATAATTATACTCAGTACCTGACAGAATAGAGCAGAAGCTGCAAGCCTGAAGATAGGGTAAGTGGGAGGTCCCTGTTACAACCTGTGCATGAGCTAACTACTACCCAGCTCAGATGATGGCCATACAATAGATGGATAGGGTCACAGAAGAGTCTAATATATAGGACATATTTTTGAGATACTAGTATTTCACTCTACCACAAATGTAAGAGAGAAAGAGGTGTAAAAAATTTTTGACTCTGAATAGTTGGGGTGAAAAAGGCAGTGATTACAGAGAAGTTCAATCTGAAGAAGCAAATTTGGGGAGGGAGGAGTATATGGAAGAGGATGAGCACAATGTTGAGTCTGAGATGTTAAGAAGAGAACAAAATGTACATGGCTAGGGCTCAAGTTGGGGCTTGAGACCTCTAGATCAAACACAGATTTATATAATACTTATTCTAAAGTAGGTGATAGTCATAAGAATACATAAGTATTTTGAAATAAAGGAGTATTAATGAAATATTTTAGCTTCTCAAAATTTTTCAGTGGGAAATGCTCCCATTTAGGATGGAGACAGGAAGAAGAGCCTAGGGGCACCTGGGTGGCTCAGTCATTGAGCATCTGCCTTCAGCTCAGGTCATGATCCCCGAGTCCCCAGAGTTAGCCCCGCATTAGGCTCCCTACTCAGCGGGAAGCCTGCTTCTCCCTCTCTCACTCCTCCTGCTTGTGTTCCCTCTCTAGCTATGTTTCTGTCTGTCAAATAAATAAATAAAATCTTAAAAAAAAAAAAATGAAGAGGAAGAAAAAGAGCCCACGGGGAGGTGGGAAGAGGAAGGGAGATAACAGGTATCAGAGATCAAATTGAAATCCAGTAATCATGTTTATAAGACAAATGTCATTGGAAGTTTCATTTACTACATTTATCAGTTTCCTAGCAGTGCCATAACAAATTACTGGAAACTTGTCTTAAAACAATAGAAATGTATGCTTTCACAGTTTAAAATAAGATGTCAGCCGGATGGATTCCTTCTGGAGGCTCTGGGGAGACTTCATTTCATGCCTTTCTCCTTATTTCTGGTGACTGTCAGCACTCTAGCATCCCTTGGCTTGTACATAGGTCATATAGGTTTCCTTTTTCATATTGACTTCTCCTCTGTGTCCTTGGGCCTCAAGTCTCTCTCTCTTTTTTTTAAGGACACTTGCCATGGATTTAGGGTCCACCTTAAATCTAGGATAATCTCATCTCAAGATCCTTATCTTAGTCACACCTGCAAAATCTTTTTTGTTTTTAAAAATAAGGTCACATTCATAGGTTCCAGGGTTTAGGACTTAGAAATATCCTGGGAAGGAGGGAAGTTCACTATTCAACACAGTAAATGAAAAAGTATGGAGTGATAAGTATACCAGGTAACTTCTTATACCATCACACCTCTTGAGAAAGTGACAAAAACTCTGAGGTAAGCAGTAATTCCCATTTTATAGGTGGAAAATTAAAGCTCCTTCTTCCATTATTAAATTATAAAATTACTCTTACCTAAATCCTAGTTTGTTTATCTTAATGGCTTTACTGTATGTTGTTCCAGACTTAGTAAAGCATTTATTTAATTGTTTTTCCTTTGGAAAGGAAGAATTTATGTTCATTCATCATATTCTTTCTTCCCACCTCTACTAATTACTGAGAGCACAAGATTTCTAACCAGAAATAGACTTATTTTTGTTACTGCTATTTGTTGTTTCTTTTGTTTCTTTTGTTGCTGTTTACTTTGTGTTTAGATTGTGTTTTAATTTAGGAAAGGGCAAGCTAATCGGGAAAAATAAGGATCAATGTTCTCTTCCTGTCAGAAGAACACCCTTAAAAATTGAAAGGGACAAACTGAAGATCACACTGCAATTGTTGGATAGCTTAACCTCCTAAGAGATGCTGCTGCTATTATACCCAAAATGAAGTTTTATGTCATGTCATAGATTCAGGGTTCATTTGAGCCCACTCCAGACATGTGAAATCTCTCAAAATTCAAATTGGTATTCATATATTGGGTAATGATGTAAATTCTCTATGCATTTACAAATATAGCATTTCTTCATACTGTTACTATCTATAACCAGAGACAAAAGTATTCTAGATCTAACCACAGATTTATATTATATATTAATCAATATTAATTTTATATATTATATATTTTATTTATTATATATTTATTTATATTCATTATATAATTTACTAATTATTGAGCCTTATTTACTATATTTACAATAAATGCCTGATGATTTCAATAAACTTGAAAGGTTAAATTGATTCATTCTATAAACCACTGCAAATAAAATAACAAAACAAATTTATTTGCTTATTCATGCAACAATCTATTGATTAAGTTGTTTAAAAATGTGCCACTGGAGGTTTATTTGAACTGACCAATCATTATGATCTGCTAAAGAAAAAAAATGTAGGAAATATTGGCAAAAGTTCTTATTGTCTTCCAATTCCCACTTCTCCTTGCTAATTTCACCTTTCTGGCCTCATCTGTCATGTCTTTTCTAAAAGTATCACGTAACCTAACTAATTAAATCCTAAATATTCTTATAGCTTTTTTAGTTTGTAATATATCTGGAAAACAATAGTTTCACCAAGATTTTTCATGTCAAATATCCTCAGATGATTCTTGAATGGCTGAAATGTATCTCCCTTACTTGAAGTTTTCTCCAATTCTCCCAGCTATAAATAATCTCCCACTATCTTGCCATTTTATACACATCTGTCTTAAAGTGGTTATACTACATTGGTATTCACTGGTGTTACTTGATATATTCTACCTCTTCTGTTACATTGTAAGCTCATTGTGTAATAATGTGTAATTCTTGTTTTTTGTGTCCTTGCAGTAGGAACTCAAAATGATTCCTTTTTGTAAAAAAGATGTTATTTATTTATTTGACAGAGATAGATCACAGGTAGGCAGAGAGGCAGGCAGAAAGAAAGGGAAGCGGGTTCCCTGTTGAGTAGAGAGCCTGATGAGGGCCTCAATCCCAGAACCCTGAGATCATGACCTGAGCAAAAGGCAGAGGGTTTAACCCACTGAGCTACCCAGGAGCCCCTCAAAATGATTTCTTAAGTAAATGACCGAACACACAGATGAAAATGATACTTGTTAACAAAAAGTGAAGATGAAATTGATCCCTGTCCAGATGGGACAGATATTTGTACTTACAATCCAAATTGGATTATGTGTAACCAAACCAAAATTAGCTGCATTGATTTTCTTTCCTTTGGTGGCCAAAATTATCCTTTTAAGTCAAGGTCACAGTTATCTTCCTCTGAAGAACGGATGCTTATATTGTTTGGCTTCCTGCACTCTTATTCTGGGAAATATTTCAACATTTGTTCACTTTATGTAAATTTGAAAAACCCATGAAATAACAGTATTATTAGTGATCACTTGGGAAGTTTAAACTTTGGATCAAAATATGTAGTCGTGAATTTTCATACTCTTTTTTTAAAGTAGGATCTAGACCCAGCTTGGGGCTTGAAGTCAGGACCCTGAGATCAAGAATCAGATGCTCTACCAACTGAGCCAGTCAGGTACCAGAAATACTCATACTCTTATGGTACAGATACAAGCACATGTATACACATATGCAGATTACATACTTCAAATTTATGAAACCTTAACAATGTTATTATGAATGTTTCCTCTAATTTAAGATATAAATATTTAGAAGACAATGACCTCATAATTATATTTACAAAAAATTAATGGATTCTGCTTTATCACCAGCAAAATCACTTCACTATCTTGTGAAAGGGAATTCCAGGCACAGGGGACATGTTCTTGTCTTCTACCTGTGGGCTGTATTTTGCTTAGCTAGGACTTCTAGGATTATGATTAAATATAACTTAAAAACAAATAATGTGGGATATCTGGGTGGCTCAGTCAGTTAAGCTACTGACTCTTGATTTATGGCATGGGTGGTGATCTTTGGATCATGAGATCAACCCCTGAGACATTTTGAGAACTTCCTCCATTCTGGGCATGGAGCCTGCTTGAGATTCTCTCTCCCTCTCCTTCTGCCCCTCCTTTCCCATTCTCTTTCTCTCCAAATAAGTAAATAAATACAGAAATAAAGAAAATAAAAATAAAAAAATAATGAATCTTTCCAGAATTAACTTTCAGTTATAAAATTCTTTACTGCTAGTTTAGATTTCTTAGCAAAATTCCATACTATAGATGTTTAAGTAGATAAATGAAGCAAAATATAAAGGAGATCCCATATATGCTACCTACTCTACGATAGACTAAAAAGCTACAAAATAAAATGTAATAATGATTTTACTGTACTTTGAATTTTCGAAAATATGCATTTGCCTCAAGAAATTATAATCAATTTTGAAAATTAGCAGAGAATATGTGGATGATAATAAAGTCAGAATACTGAATTTCTAAGAGATAAAAATGTGCTTATTAGCAGAGAACTTCATGGTATGAATTCAAATATGCATTGCATTGTGATGGCAATTTTGACAGATTTTGTTGTTTTTTTTTGAAATGCACACACTTGATTTATGTTTTCTAAATATTTACATATTCTTAAATACATTGAGGCTGATATCATGTAACTATTAGAGTTAAAGAAATGGTGAAAAAAAAGATCTGCTCCACTGGGAATTGAGATTTATTCAAATCATGTCAGCAAAACAACTTTATTACTTATGAAAAGAAGAGACCTGGGTTATCCTGATTGTTCAGCAGAGCCTCTTTTTGCCTAACTTTTAATTTATATTTTTTTACGCAGAAACCAGTTAAGTGATGTAAGGCCCAAGGTTAGCAGAAGAGTGAAATATACCAAGACAAACAGAAAGAGCTTTAAAGATTCTCAATTCTTTTTTCTTTTAGGACCCTATATCCCCTAGCTGTTCATCATGGTTTATTTCTTTCAGGAAAATGGGCTCATATAGATTATATTTAATAATTAACATACCATATATTACATTGCTTTTAGTTAGTAAACACCGGTTAAGCAAATTTGAATGTTAATGTACTAAATTTATTACAAATGTGACCCATGTCAAATGCAATTTTTTTATGGTGTCAAAATATGATTTGCATGGATGCACCAAGAGACACTGCCTTCAGTTTTCAGGGTTTTCCATTGCCTCATTTTTAAAAATTATTATGTGAATATTAACTCCAGTCTCTGACCTTCTTACTATGGATAGAGCTTAAAGACTGAAATACCTGTTAAACCTCACTCTTAATGAAATCCAAAGAGGAGTCAGGATGTAAAAGGAATGAATGCCTAGGAAAGCACACTTAGCACTTCCAGGAGGCTCATCTCCACCTCTCAGGAAAACTTCCTAATTAATAGCAGGACAGATACTTTTATCTACCTGATAATTTATATTCTTAAATATGATTGTTTAAAGACAAGTTATGTTATCGTGAACATTAGACCTCTTTCTTTTCTCCTCAACCAATTAGGGACTATTGTAAATCAAGGAAATGTATTGACTTGAATTAGAATCCCCTCATTATCCTCAAATGTTTTATTTCCCAAGGGTTGGAGAGGTCAGGTAGGATGAATCTAAGATTGGACATTTGTAGAAAAAATGAAAAAATGAGTTCTTTCTTTTCTCCTATTGTCCTGGTAATGCATTCTATATAAAAACTGCAAGCAAACATGGAAAGGTCTGCTTGATTATTTATAAATCATTAGCATTTTTATTTTACCCTAAGTAGTCACCCCCACCCACAAAACCACAATTTGTGAACCTTTTAATTAAAAAAAAAATGTATCTTTATAATCAGAGGACATTCCACTGTAACAGGCAGGAATATTTGAAGCAATGATCCTCATATAAGCCTGTATATCTGTGGCATAAATTAAAACAAACAAACAAACAAACAAAACTTTCTAAGTTTCTAACTTTATCAAAGGTGTATATATTTCTTTTCAAAATTGAAGATAACCTCTTACCTTTGTTGTTTTTCCTCATGTACTTACTATGTTTTGGTCATTTTTATGTGATATTGCTGCTATGATTCTAAAACAGAACAAATACGTATTGAGCACCTGGTTTAATATGATGTGATTTTTGGAAAAGGTGTTTATTTTCTCCCTTTCAAGTGACAACTAAACCCTGTTTTAAGATCAACTTAAATTTTATTCCACAAGTATTGTGGGGGAACTGAAAAAGAATGGGAATCTGGCACTTCCAGTTTAAAGAACCCATCTATTCCTGATCTAAACACTTTTAAAAAGCTGTCAAGAGTACTTAATCACTGTGATTGATTTGATGATCCTTGCCAAGTCACTTCCTTCCTTAATGTGTATGTGAGAAGACCAATAGGCTGCAAGAAGTAAAAAAAAAAAAATAATATGAAAGGGGTTTGGGGTGATGGTAGTAATTAACTGGCAAGTGTAAAATGAAAAAATTATTTTTATATGTGTACATATATATTTTAAAATTTGATTACCTTAAAAATTAATCACCTTTAAATTAATTTATACATCTTTGTTTTTCTATAATTATACAGGTAAATTTATATACAAATTATTTTTTTGCTATTAGAATATTTTAAAACAAGCACCTTTGGGTGCTAGCATAAATCTGTATAAGTGGTCAAGCATATTGATTCAGAAATTGGACGTGATAGGCTCATATTTCCTCCTAGTTATATTACATCTGGCAAAGCAAGATACTTAACTTTGTGTATCAATTTCTTCACCCATAAAATAAGGATATTTGTAGTACTTGTCTCATCAAGTTGCAATGTGACTGATTAAGATCTGCATGTAAGCATTATACAATGTTGGCATACAGTAAGCATTAAATGTTTGCTATTATATTAGCTATTTTTGTCTTCTTTTTCTAAAAGATTTAAGTGAATCTGTAAAACTGTGCTGCTTTCCTACAAATTAGCATTTCTTCCTCCCATATTTAGACACTATTTTTCCTTCTGGAGAAATTGAGGGATTTCTCATCCAGAATTTTGGCTGATAATATTATGTTTCTGGAATACCTTTGGAAATGTTCCTTTGGAGAGGAGGCTGCTTAGCATGAAAAACAAAAGTGTGATCCAGCACTAAAAGTATTAGATTAAATATCAGTGTTCCTGATGACGACTTTGAATAAACTACTTCATTTCTCCATGCCTTAACTATCCTCATCATATAAAATATGTTTTTCTGTGTCTGGGAATCCAGAAAATGTGGTATAAAAATGGTTCATGATCTGTGTGGTGAGCTATAAAAGCTAAAAACTACAGTATTGTCAATGTATTATGAGCTACCAGATAAATGTTTTAACTTTACACTGAAATGATAGGCAAGATTCATTTAGGGAAACATAATAATTGAATTATTGGAGTAGCATATTTGAAAATAACATCAGAAAGTGCTATCTGAGTAGCAGTCATGATGGTTCCATAGTGAAAGTTTATTTTTGCACAATAGTTCCTGTTAAAATACTTCTGACTTAAGAAATAAAAGTTTTTTTTTGGTTTTAAGTCTTCCTGTCTGGATATATAGCCATGTGTTCAAATTGATTGCATACACCCAAGGTTTTTGTTTTCTTTTAATAAAAAGCATATTCAGTTGAAGTGATTAACCTCTGCACACTTGGTCAAGAGGTTTTGTCAAGTGTCTTAATTAAGTCCAAAGACCTGTTTGCATCTAACTCCTTGTTCAATCCAGCATAGGCAACAACAGCAGCCACACACCCTGATATCTTGACTAAAATCAATGTCAGGGCTGCTACCAAGGTGTCTCAGCAAGTTAATGACGTTTTTTAGCGTTGATCTTCCCAATCACGGTCTAGTCCCAACCCTGCCACCCACTCCCCTTTGAAATCCTTATAATCGGACAATGAAAGAAAGCACTGGTGGGAAGGAACAATATTCTGCCACACCGTCCTTAATGTACCTCCCCGAATTTAATGAGGTTAACTGGGCGTCTACAGCTTCTGTCTCTTGCTAAGTAAGGCTCCTTACCCAGAAGAGAAATCCCTCTCTAGTACACATACATCTAAACACATGCATGCACACGCATATATACGGCACGAACACATTTGGGGAAATACCCACGCATAAAAAAAATCATACTTCCCCGCATCTTCCATAAACACACACTCTTAACCTTCATAATTGCTCGCGCGCTCTCTCTCGCTCCCTCTCTCTCTCTCCTGGGAGACTCACAGACCCACACAAAATGCCACGTACCCGGAGAGCTTAGAATCCTTCCTATGCCAGTAGATTGAGCCCACTCAACACGCACCCCTATAGGCACTCCAATCGTGCCCAATTTCCCGAGCAGAATTCCCTCCAGATGGAACAACCTAGCTCCCCCTAAACCGGCAGTTTCCCGTTGAGCCCAGAGACAAAAGCTGACCAGGGTGATCTTGGGGTGCATGGGACGGGAGCCATCATTTGCCAGCAATGTGGAGAGATGCAAACTCAAATCGGGCAGTCCTCTAGAGCAAGCCCTGCAGATAGATGCTAATCACCTGCTAGCCTTCAGCAAGCAAATGGAGCCAGGAACCGTTGCAATAATCTATTCCAAAACCAGTGCTGCAGCCCTCCCTCCGCCCCCTGAGATGGGCAGATTCCAGAAAAATCAGATCATCAATCCGGCGCCTAATCTAAGGAACTTGTGGTTTGTTAGATGTAGGCCAGGGCCAGCCAAAAAAGATTAAGAAATCGGCACAGGGGAGCAAAACGCGCTTGTCTCGGGACACAGCTCCCCTACACCGTGGGACGAAGGAAATAGGATCCTTTCTAGATGCGAAAAAGAAGCGAGTGACTGAGAGATGGCCAGTAGATGGCGCAAGAACTCTTCCCCTGTACATGTTAACCCTTTGGGTGATGTGTGTGGAGTGGCCAAGTCCAGATACATAGATACGTACATTTTACGTTTTGAAAGAAACCTTCCATTTACATATTTGGGACTGATTCAGAATTAAGACAGATGAGTCTGTTCTAGATAACTACCACAGATAAAGTAGTTTAACTGTAGCACACAGTAGCGGAAAAGCAGCTGGGGAGGATGAAAGGGCGAACTATCTGGGGGAAATGACTGGCTCCCTCTCCACTTCACCCCCGCCCTGGTCACGGATAAAATCAGTTTACCAAATCAGGGAAACTTGATTACCGGTTTACTCGTAGACATTTGAATATGTAAATACATGTGTGCAAATAAATTCTTTTTTGTGATCTTTTTTTCCCCAATTAAATCACAGGATAATAAATGCGAGATACCTGCCTGAAATATACTGCAACTACAGTAGTAACACATGTCCCATTATAAGGACGTGGGCATCGATGGAGCCCGATTCATTATCAGCATGGTTTCCCCAAAAGCCACACAGATCCTCCGATTAAAATATTCCTCTAACATGTTTCTGTATTCACAAACTGCATCGGAGGGCTCACTAACAAAATATTTCTCCGGCTGCTTTTGCAGTCGGAATTGATCTATTCTGGGGGGAAAAATAAAAGAAGCCTCTTAATTTCAAATATTGTAGGGAGTTTGTCAGAGAGCGGAGCTGGGCTTCAAGAAGCTCACTAGTGGTTTCTGGTGGTTGCTATAACGAGCCAGAATTGAGGTAGATTTTGGTGGAGGGGGAAAAAAGGCACAGGAAAAGACAGAATCCAGAGTAGCAAAGACTTTGTGCCCCCTTTGGAGAGATGGTTGAGTCCTCGTCAAGGTTGCTGTGGTATCCCAGAAACACCATTCACTCCGAGCTGTGACCGCGCACCAACAACAGCAACAACTCCACTGCGCCGGGCTGAGGAGCAGGAATTAGAAGCTCGAGAATAATATGAAAGGGATCCGCAAAGGGGAAAGCCGAGCAAAGGAATCCAAACCCCGGGAGCCTGGCACGAGAAGATGCGCTAAATGTGGCCGCCTAGATTTCATCCTGATGAAGAAAATGGGGATTAAAAGTGGATTTACGTTTTGGAATCTCGTCTTTTTATTGACCGTGTCTTGTGTGAAAGGTAGGTCTGCTTTCGGGGGGTCCCCTCTGCTTGGATGGAGGTGAGCTGATTTGTCGCCTGAAAAAGGCTGGTAGCTTACTTTGCAATTTGCACCGATAAAATGATGATAATAATACTAAAGAAGGAGTTGATTCACAGCTCTTTCGCCCCCCACCCCCAGATAGGAAATGCATTTTGCTTGCCAGATTTGGCGTTCAATGCAGTGATTGAGCTTGTGCTCAATAAATATTCTTGCAGTATGCTCAAACGAATACGTGAGTTGGTTCGTATAGCCTCTAACTAGTGGATATTCAGGCAGAATTCCTCTGCAAGACTTTACTTGGTGGTGAGGATTACCTTGATTTCTAGTCAAACCAGTAGGGCTTGATAGAATATTTATATTAAAGACACTCCCGTAAATGCTTTTTAACCCTTTCAGGTAGGAAAGTTACTGACATGCTAGGAATGTGCTAATGTTAAATGCATTAGCGGGTCATCCAAGCATCCCCTCACTAGCATGAACGTCTGAATGCATATGTGAATTATTACTACGTGGGTTCTTATGCATTGATAAAGGACAGGGGAGCTTCCCTGGTAGAGGTTTGGCTTAAAATGAGGCTTTGCAATGGTCTGAGATGCCAGGAAGTGTAAGGATCCACCTTTGGGGATGAATGAAGGTAGGTGGAAAGTCATTAGCTGACGACCGAAAAGAAAATCCCCAGCAAGTCTTAGCGTTCAGACAGGTAGACTGAGTGTCACATGCACAGACAAGGGGGGTGGGGTGGGTGGGATGTAAAATGTATTCCTAAGCAAGAAAGCAAGGGACAGTCAGAATCATTGGAAGAAAAGCTGTCCTCGCGGAGAAAAATAGATGCCCAGGTCTGTTCCACAACTTCTCCTGCACCCTGCTGCCCATTAATTGCTGCAAAGAATACTCAGGAGGTGTTTATGACTCATGCCATCATTTTTGAAAAATCACCTCCTCATACTCATGGCAGCTTGAATAGATGCGATGGATGTTGCTTTCAGTGAAGCTAGTTTCAAATCCCGGGTGTCCATGTGTCAGGGTGGGGGTGGGGGGTGGGGGTGGAGGGTGTTTTGGCCCAGGCGCGCCAAGGCTGTCAACACAAACTGGACGCTTCTTCTTTTGTAAAGGAGTGCCTCTCTGAACCGCAATCGGGCCGCGTCTCTATGAAACAGTTTATTGTCCAGCTTGCAGCTGGCTGTCCCCCCACAGAAGGCAGTCCATTTGCATTCAGTGGAAATGATAATTCATGTTTTGGGTGGAGGGACCGGAGGGGTTACCTCTCATTCTGTTAGGAGCAACGATGGGTGACATGTCTCGAATTTTAATTTACGTCCCCAAATGCCAAGAAGTCGCCTCTGGTGTCTGTGGCAGCAACTGTCTTGTAATCCAACCTGCTCCTCAAAGCTTGTTTCCGCCGGTCCCCCAGTCTCAGCTCAGCTCTAAGGCATAATGCATGTCCTAAGCAGCGAAACTACACTGCCTGGTGCACAAAAAGCGTCTCGGGTTGCTTACAATGGGTTCGTTTCCGTCGCCGGCTCGATTTGCGAGGAGACTCACATTTATGCTTAGTCCGCCTGCCACTGGGAGTCGGTGGTTAATGGATGGCCCTGGGGCTGACTGCTAGACGCGCTCGGCGTGGGGGAGGCGCCGGGAGCGGGCAACAGCTCCTGGCAGCAAAAATGTTGAGGTGGCTCCTGCTGGAGGATGACCAGGGTTAAGTGCGAGTTTTCTTGTGATACCTGTTGAGCCAAAACACATTCGAGGGGCAGATGGGGGGAGGGAGTCTCCAAACCCGGGAGAGCACCCAGCCTGAGGAACACAGAACCGCGTTGCCTGCAATTACAGCCCGGTTCCCCGCACCTACCGTATTTTCTGAATAAGACCCGCGGGTGAAAGGAAGGGCGCTTTAATTGGTTTAAGTGGCACTAGAAACGGGACGCCTCTCCTCTACTCAGAGCTCCTGAACGTTTGGACTGAGACCATTAGTCTCCACTGAGTATATATTCCAGTTTGGGGGACATTGAAAAGGAAGAGTGTGTCACACTCTGCTTTGGTCCCTTCAAAATCAATTTTTTTTTAAACGGAACTTAAAAAAAACATTTTAATGGTAATAAGGTTTTTCTTTGTCACTTCTGTGCCACTCCGAAGGTTTCTCCTTTATTTTGCAACTTGGAACGCTGTCCTCAAATTCTGAGAAACAAACTTACCTGGGTTGTATGCTTTAGATCTGTTCTCTATCGGTGGGTAGTGTCTTAACAGTTGCTTAGTCTCCTTTTCCTCTTCTTTTAATTTTACCCCAGTCTCAAGGCTTTCCTAAAACCGTGGTTGCTGAAATGGCTTAAATATTGTTTCCCCTGAGGTCTATGCCCGCTTTTGTTTTCCACACTGTTTCTTCTGGACTCTCTGGCCCAAAGCAAAGCTCAGAATGGGGAGTCGTTTTAAGAGCTTTGCAGATCCTAATCTAGGGTAGCCGGAGTGTTCGCTAAGCGTGAGGTGAGCCATTTTCCACGTAAACAGCTCAGGCCACAAGAATTCCACCTTCTGCGCATACTTTTCATCCCTTCACCATCTCACCTCTGCCTACAACAACAACGACAAAAAGGCTCAGCGGGAGGAAACGCCTCAGAGTAGAAGACAAAGTGGCCTTCAGTAGGAGGCCTGAACTGCTCCAAAGGGGTTGGAATGACAGGCAACCTTATCTGGCCATTTTATCTCCACTGCCAGCATCTCAAAAGGGGTGGACGGAGGACTTCAAATTGGGGTGGGGAGCTTCTCAGACCTGAGGCCTGCCTATTTTAAGCTCTCTCTCTCACACACACACACACCCGCGCGCGCGCGCACCAGCGCAGGCAGAGGTTTTCGAAATGTAGCTTGCAGCTGCGGTGTCTGTTGCGGTTTCACTCACATAGAAACTGTGAATCTCCGTGTCCTGCTTAAACGTCCCGCCCACGTAAACACACACTGGGGGGTACTTTCCCACGCTCCCTCTCGGGAGATCGCACAGCCGGTCAGGAGGTACCATGCCAAAGGCCCAGGAACCTTGAGAAGGTACAGGAAGCATTGACCTCGGTCGACGGGTGGGACCTGTGTGCAGCGTTCCACACCCTGCATCCGGGAGTGCTTCCTGGGTCTCTGGCAGGTCCCCAGACTTCGAGAAGGATCCATGTTTCTGCTTGCTTTGGGATAACAAGGAGATAATACCTCTGCCACAGAGCTGTTCTCGAAGAGTGGGTTTCACACCCTCTTCCTCAGTTAAAAAGGGTCACGGTGGCTCTGCGCAGGAGAGCTGCCGGCGAACTCTGAAGCATCTTTGGCCATTGCCAGAATGGCCGCGCCCGGAGGTCTCAGACCCCCGCGCGTCGCGTCTTCAGGGACCAATACCCTCACCCCTCACCCTCAGGGGACGGTCTGACCTGACCCAAAATACCTATCATATCTTGAGGGGGCTTTTCCAAAGGGAATGCAGTAAGTTAAAGTCTTCACAAAACAATAATAACAACAAACCACAAAAACAAAAACAAAACCCGCTCCCCCTTCAACGTGGCAGTCAAAACCCTTCCCCTGAGGTTAGCACGTTTGAGATACCTGCTGGGAGATAACTTGCTGTGTTTGAGGCAGGGGTCTCGCTGCAGTTTGGACAGGCCTCCTCCTTCCTTTTTGGGGGGAATACTTTTTAATTTCCTTTAAAAGGCCAGACTCCACGAAATTTCAAAGAACCACCCGAGGTTGAAAACTGAGAGCCCGACTTAGCCTGGCATGTGTGTGCATTGCGGGGAGGAGGAGATCCACGTGGATTGACACCCAGGGGCCTTTGGGAAACCTCGGGAGTGCATGTGTATGTCCCTGCGGGGGTCCAAGCTGAAATGCGTGGCAGGTAAACAGTAAGTTTACGTTCCCGGGCTCTCGATGGTCTGCGGTGCTGTGGACACTGCTGCTGCGCTGTCCGGGGGCGGGCACCCAGAAAACTCCTGTTCCCCAAGCTGACCGCAGCGCTGCCCTCAATCAAACAACTTCTGGGATGGGCATTCAGTGAGTTCGGAAAAAACTCACTGGGGAACAAGTAATTGGGACTACTGTCCCTCTACTACCCCTACATCCCCACCCTAGCTCCATAGCCCTGGGGGTGGGGGGGGGAGCAGCTGGAGGCAGTCCCAGGTTCAAGTGCCACAAGGGCTTAGCTGGACCCCATAGGAAAGGACAGAAGAAATGAAACCTGATGGGGTTATCCCAGTCACGGTCTGGCCCTCTACCAGCGCAGATGGAGTGGCCAGCTCAGAGTTGAAAGCCCGAAGTGCAGAAGGATTCCAGCACATTGCAGAATAATAATGAAGCAGGAAGACCATAGAAAGATCTACTCAGGCTTCAGGCGAATTCCCTTCTCCCAGAGCACGTCGCCTTTGGGGAGGCTTTGCACCAGGCAGTTGCAGTAGCTAAGCCAACCCAATTTACCGCCCTGAAAAGGCCTGAACAGCTCCCACAATTCTGAGCTGAAATTCCCCTGGACAGTTACCTTGTTGAAATTGTTCTGAAATGTCATTTTGCAACACCGTGTTTTCCGAATCTTCTGGTGTTAGGGGATTGGGGTTATGGGGCAATGCTGCATCAGGCCTGTGTAGGAAGAGTGTGTGAACAGAAATTATTAAGGAGAAAGGTTCAACCGCTTGAAAACCTGATGCTAGTTCCTTTGAGATCCTTCAAGGAGAAAAGGTGTAAAATTATTGTAGGAGCGTAGACTTAGTTGCAGTAGTTGTTATTACTCTTCATGATATTAATTTGCCCTACTTTGTGGGATGGCTGAATAGATTTTGCATATATATGTCTTTTTCTTGAACACAATTTGGTATCTAAGGAGATAGTGAAATAATAAAACAATAGCAAATGCCATCTATACGTGCTTCTATATATAGTAAAACATTCACAAGTGAGCTCTGAAAAATGGTAGGAGAGGTAGAACAACTAATAATGTCTTTGCACCCACATGGGAACCATCTAATGTTAAAACACTTGTTAAAGATCTCAAATACAACTATCTGAAAGGGACTAAACTAAACTTCACTAGTCTCCACATATGTTCCCCCTTGTGTACCAAAAGATCACTTTTTTTTTTTTTTTAATTTAATATCAGGGTCTCCAGAAAGAGCTTCAGTGTTTTATTCACT
Organism: Spilogale gracilis; assembly: GCA_004023965.1. Classification (NCBI taxonomy): domain Eukaryota; kingdom Metazoa; phylum Chordata; class Mammalia; order Carnivora; family Mephitidae; genus Spilogale; species Spilogale gracilis. Next base: position 66,967 of record PITA01005715.1, on the reverse strand, counting down.
TTGGGGAAGTACTGTGAAGCACCAAACATTATATCTACTAAGGACTGATTACATTAAGCAACATGACTATTTGGAAAAATATGCAAAGTCCAGTGTTTGAAAGATTAGAGGTAAAATGATTGCAAATTAAAGAGATGAGAAAAAAATGTGTGAGATTCAAAAAAAGTGTGAGATACAAATAAAACTTAAGGCCACTTTATTTATCCTATATATATGCATTAAAATGTAGCTTCCCTTTCTACTTCTTTGGTCCATTCCCTCCATTCATAGGGTAAAAGGGTGTGTAGTTGAGGGATACAGTGGCAATTCTAATTTGGCTTTTGGATGAGGTCTGTTAAGGATGTTAGAACAGATGCTATTAACAAATTCATCTTTTCTCTCTTAGAGTGAGCAGGTGGGTGATTCATGGTATTTTCCAAAGAGATTACTCTCCATGTCTACAAGATTTCTTAGAATTAGGCCCCTTATAAGGCTCTCATTCTCATCAGGAATGCCATGTTTACAAATGTCACAGAAAAATCAATTTTTCAAATACCTTCCAGTATTCAGGGTTTCAGTATTGATGGTCATCCTTCTGTCTCTCAAACTTCCAATCCTATTGCCATCAAATGCATTTCATGCCATCAGGCCCTTTGTTAAGCGACTGCTTGTTAAGGTGCTGGTTAAAGATTCCTAAGGATTAATGTTTTCTATATAATTATGGCCTATTGACCACAACCCCATCTGAAATCTTCTCTAAAAAGTCTGCATTTACAATATTCATGTGCATCACACACCTTGAATTGGATAAGAAGAATATCAATGGTAATCATGTGGTATTAGATATCACAACATTATGCTATTGACTGTGCTTGCACTACAGTAATTTTCAAAGTGTTCCTGAACAAATAGTATCAACATTCTCTGCTAAACTTGTTAAGAATATGAACTCGCAGGTGCCTACCCCAGGCTTACTGAAACAGATGCCCTGAAAGCTGGGCATAGACATTATTGTTTTTAACAAGTCATCCAGGTATTCTGATGTGCTCTGATGTTTGAGAACCACTACAGTGAAGAGCAAGAGTTCTGGAGCTACTGAGACCTGAAGTCAAATAATGATTTTGCCAGCAGTTATATTTGTACTAGCAACTCAACTTTCCTAAACTCCAGTTTTAGTCTCTATTTAAAAAAAAAAGAAAAGAAAAAGAAAGATAGTAGAATTACCAGTAGGCCTATAGGGAGAGGGAGATTATACACTTTAAATGGTGCCTGGTAGTTACCATCTATATTATTCAAATACATTTCCATGTGCAAATCTGCTGCAAATTCCCACATACTTCATCCCTAACTTGTAGCCCTAACTTGTCCACAGCAGTAAATAAAAAATGTAGCATCATCTCACTAGCTATTATTTCACTTTGGCCATGTTCCCAGGCTATTATACATTGGAAAAATACTGTGAAACTTCTGCTTATCATGCTTATCCAGATACATCAGGGGCTGGTTCCATGCAACAAGGCAGATCCATAGCTTAAAAATGTTACCCCTGTTTCTGGGCTGATTTCAGCCACTACATTCCAACATTACTTTAATATCAATTGATTAATAGATTTTTTGAGCTTGTTAATTCATTTTGTTACGAAGTGTCATATTTACAGGTCTGAAAGTGTTCTTAAATACCAGCTAGTTCACTGCTTATGTTTTATACAGGAAATGTACCTGCCTAGAGAGGGTAAGTGAGTTTTACCAGGTTACAAAGTTCATTAGCATCAGAACTGAGACAAAATCATTGGGCACTCAAGTTCATGTTCAACTCTCTTTCTACCACATCTTATCAAGTTTACTAGAGTTTGGTCAGATGACACCAATGAAGATGATCATAAAAGTTAATATTTAAGTACCATATATCAATTAGTACTATATAAGAATATTAGTGATTACATGTTCAATGGTAATTTTTAAAAATCATTAACCATTTGTTTTGTAGAAGACAAGAAGAAACAATTATGGAATGAAAATATTTTCTGAGACTGATATAATATGTAACATCAAATAGTCATATCTTCAATAAAGTCTATACAAGTCTTACAAGTCAATAAAAATAAAATCAGTGTATTGAATTTTTTTTTATGTCTCAAAGAGACTTCAATGAATGGTATTTAAAATCAAATTCTTATTTGTTTCTTTTACAATCTGGACATAATTTCTTATTTAAAAGCTTTTGAATCTGGAAAATCTGTTGTGAATTTATTTTCTTCATATTTTTATTATGTTTAAGCCATATTAACATAAAATTAGCAACCCCTTTCATCTGCAATTACAACTGCACATTTCTCTCATGTGATCTATATAAGGCAATTATATCATTCAAAACTCTACCATATAAATTATAGTACATTCTATAAATATTACTAATGTAAAAACAGTTGATAATGTTAGGGATTATCTTCAATTTTAGTAGTATGTGAAATATTTTAAAATTCTCTTTAGATATATGAGTAAAATTTCCAAAACAATGAATACTACCACATTTGACGGGTTTAAATGTTCAGAACATGATTGAAATATATAAAAAGTGATGAGTGATTCTCTTAAAAGCTGAGTTTGTAATGTTCAAAATTATGAAGTCCTTCCTCCCTGATTTGTTTCATGTTAGCAGATTCTAAAAGGAAAATTTATGATTATATAGTTTTGAATGATGAGGAAGTTTTTTAAAACTAAGACAAGTTTTAAAATATAGTTGGATACCACTTCAAAAGGGAATTTATAAATGGAAATAGACTCTTCAGAAATGGATTTATTAAATTTCAAGTAACATTGGAAAAATCTAGAACTACCTTCTAGTTTTCCATTAAATAAATCCATCAGGTTGACTCTAAAATGTTCAGAAGTGTTTTCTTTAGAGAGAGGATAGAGGACATTATTATGTTTGGGGAAATAGTACTGGGGTAGAATTCTTTGTTATGTCTTTTTTTTTTTTTTAAATGTAGAAATCTCTGTGTTAAGCCCTTTCTATGAAGTGTATAGTTTATATCTTAAACAGTGGTTCTCTCCCTCATTTTTCTGCTTTGATTTCTAACAAGCATCTTGTGAGATGACTGTTATCTCCTATATACAGATTGTTATCTTGATTTACAAATGATCCACATTTCCTGAGACCAGAGAGGTACAATGACTTTCCGTGATCATAAGGTTAGCTAGTGGTTAGTGAAATCTCAAATGATAATAGATTCAGAAGCTCATAGACTTATTAAAAGTTAAAACTATAAGGGACTAAGTTCTTAATTAAGTTTCTTCAGTTTTAAGAGAAAAACTGAGACCTTGAGAACTTAATTCAAAAGAAAGGCTAAAATTAATATTCAGTATATATATGTATATATATATACATATATATATGTATATATGTATACATATATATATGTATATATATATAAAGTCTCACGGTTACAATAATACATAATTTCTGTTTTATAATCTCCAACATTTTTTGCTCAAGTGCCTGACATTATTCCTAATATCCTGTATGATAGATATGAAAGATATTTTTAGTTTTATAAGCAATACTAAGTGAAGTAAATGCACAATAATGCATACATATGTCACTAGAAGATATAAAACTATTCAATGCATTAAACCAAAATTTAAAACCCTTAGGGTCTAACCCAATACTCTTCAGTAAAATGTAAAATTTATAAATGCAGATGAATTTATGAACTTTACAAATAAAATAACATTTGGATATAAAATAGTTTACCAATTGTATAATAAATCTTGGCAAATAAATTTTCTCCATATTGTACCTTAATTGTCCATTCAGTTCTATAGATTTTTAATGATGAAAAAGTTCTTAAAACTGGTCTCATGTCTAACAGGGAATATGCATCAGATTTATTTGTAGGGACAAAGGAGTGTGCTTTAAAACATCATATCCAAGCTCCATCCACGTAGTCTACTTCATTCTGTAACTGCATCCTAACTAAATGGACACTTACAGTGTAAAGAAGAGATATGACAGAGAAATGAAGTTTCTTGCTAAGATTTAAAGTGTGCAAAACAATCTTTAACTTCCCTGTCCAGTACATGTTTCTCTTTATTGGGTACTGCTTTATGAGCTTCTTTATTTAGTCCTAATTGGTTTATGGGAATAAACCTCCTTGAGAGGAGAGACCACTATGCCTAACCCCAGATCATGACCAGACCCAAAACAGTACTTCCTGAAGTAATCACGTAAGGAGACACAGATACAGAAATGTAGTATCAGTAAATTAGAAACAACACTCACTTCAAAGATTAACCTAAAAATTAAATAGGGGCACTGGAATATACACAAGAAAAAAATGCACCTACACATATACTAAACTATACTTAAGTATTAAGAAAATAGTGTTACATTTTCCTGTGAAGGTGATAAGATCTATTTTCATATGTAACACAAGTACTTTTGTCCTTTCTGAATTTTTGACTCTCTCAATATAAAATAACATTTTTCTTACTTGCATTATTTTTTTTTTTAAGATTTTTTTTATTTGACAGAGAGAAACACAGCCAGAGAGGGAACACAAGCAGGGGGAGTCAGAGAGGGAGAAGCAGGCTTCCAGCTGAGCAGGGAGCCTATGGATGTGGGACTCCCCAGGATCATGACCTGAGCCTAAGGCAGTCGCTTAACCAACTGAGCCACCCATGCATCCCTTACTTACATTATTAAAATTTCATAATTTTAAAGATATCATTTTAACTTACATTTTTAGGTTTAAAGTTCAGGTATCCTAAAAGTACCTTCATATGTATTATTCCTAGAATATACTTATTACGTTGGACACTGTTTTAGTGGGACATCCTTATTTTAAATGATTTTGAATCTTACAACAGCTAGATGTAGATTTCTCCGGAGTTGGCAAAAGCCAGGGGTAAAGATACACCTTAAATATGTGTTCTAATAGTTCTGCATTCAAGAATTTTATTTAATGCTATCAATTGACCATTAGCCAAATTCTTCACTTTAAAATTGAGTCTATTATAATAATTGACTTTATTGAAATTTTAATTTACAAATTAAATTTTGTTTTCTTGATTTTGGTGATGGGAATGGGAAATAGATTGATAAATAAATGCCTTTTTTTGCAGTTGTTCACATTCCCATTAACTACTTCTTTCTCATTCATTGTTATCTAATAAATTTGTCAGCTCTGTTTTATTGTTTAATATTATTCTGATTTCTCAGATATCTATTTTAGTTTTCTACAAGGACATAACTTTTTTTCTTGTTTGTTTTTTTTACACTATGAGGATTGTTTGACTTGAAAGAAATATGAAAATAATGTTGCTAATTTCATTTTCTCTTATAATACCACATAATGGGTACCTGAGGTTTACCAACTGAGTCAATAACTTAAAAATATAATTTTAAGCTGGATTTTATTATGAGTGTGTTAATATAGAGAAGAGAATATGAATCTACCCTGTTATTATTCTACTAAAACATAATAAGATAATGTTAAAAGACTTTAACTTCAGGCAATTTGTGATTTTTAGAAATGATTTTGTTTTCAATGTATAAAACTATATTTTCATATGTAGGAAAGACTCTTTTAAATCTGTTATTGGAGGCATAATCTGAATTCCCCCAAATTTTGGTAATAAATTTATGCTGATCTATCTACATGTTTTACTGTGGAGCTCTGTGTTGCTAAAAGCTGCATTTGCAAGATAACAGATCAAAGTTAGGAGAACAGGCAGAAAAAATGCAAGGAAATGTGGATATGAAACATGCTTCCTTGGATTTATTGGCTCCATGTTCTGACTGACTGAACTGTGTAGTCGACACAAAATATTTACTCAGTGTTCACATACATGGAGAAACTCTGAGTTAAGGCTTTTGGCTGATGTCTCAATCAAAACAGCTGAACTGATTCAAATGTTTTGGGTAAACAAATTTGCATCCATGCTGCTAATTTGTTTGCCAACTTCCAGCTTCATAGTTTCTAAGATGATGGAGATGATAAACCCTCTTAAATGAAGTCTGCAATGGAAATGTTGACAGGCCTATGATTACTTGTATTGAGTTCATGTCCATTGGTCTTTTCATGGCTTTTAAAGAAAATTTTTCTTTTTTTTTTTAAAGATTGTATTTATTATTTATTTGAGAAAGAGAGAGAGATCACAAGTAGGCAGAGAGGCAGGCAGAGAGAGAGGTGGAAGCAGGTTCCCTGCTGAGCAGAGAGCCCAATGTGGGCCTTGATCCCAGGACCCTGAGATCATGACCTGAGCCAAAGGCAGAGGCTTTAACCCACTGAGCCACCCAAGCGCCCTAAAGAAAAATTTTCATCTACAAATCCAACTAGTACTTGATTGCTCTTTTATCTGTTAAATATTTTTAAAGGTGGCCAAACAGAAACTCTTTTTAAAATCAATTTTCTAGCAAAATGCCAGGAAATCTTTAATATCTGTGGTAGTTTGACAGTATTCATTAATCAGAAATGACATTTTGAACTTAATTCTTAAATACTATCAATGTGTAAGTCCTTAGAAATTAACCATTTTTCAACAATTTGAAGATTACTCCTTATTTTTACCTTTCGTTGCATAGGTTATTGAATCTCTGTGTTTTAGAAAAACTATATACTGGTTGTATAACTCCTTCCAAAGCAAAACTCTCAAAGGCCTCAAAAGAAATTGGAAGATGTTAAACATATTAAGTCATGTCTTATGCTATTTCATGTAAATATTACCTTAATTGCTTCCATAATTTTCTTTGGGCTAACGTTTGATTTGGTTTAGTTAGTTTTTTGTTGGAATAGTATTATTTTTGGATTAAATACTATGGTTTTTAATTAATTTAAGTTAGGAGTTGTGAAAGACTGTGGTCAGTAGATGGAATTTTCACAAACACAATTGGTGTCTCATTTATCAGTTCTGGGGCTCATTAACCCATCAAGCATTTATTGAAGGCCAATATATGTCAAGATGTTTAGGAGATAAAGATGAAGATCTAGTCACTACCCTAAAACAAGAGAGTCTTTATTTTGAAATAGATTTCCTGTGAACATAATAGCAAAGCAATCTGGTTGTTGTGACACTGTTTTTCAATTGGATTCTCTTATTACAATATATCAATGTAGCTTACACTGCCTTTATTTCTATATCCTATATTTTAAATCTTTATCCTATCACAGGTAGGTACTAACATTCTATAGACATTGAAACTCTCCAATGCAATGTATCATTTTGTGATCTGATACAATTTTCTCTTGTAAATTTCAATTAAAAACATTTACTATTCCTATCTGTTCAGCTAACTGATATTAACTAGTTTATCTAGTATTAATGAAGAGTTCACATGTATTTCTACAATAGTGTTTGTAGAGATATTTGGTGATCAGGAAATTGTGCTACTTACCCATTTTCCCCTCATAATAGTTCCTGCCTCAGAACTCACTGGCTTGCTAATGCTTTTGAATTTAAATTAAGTTCTCTACCCTCCTCATTTAGTGATTCCCAAAAATAAGCCTTGAGCCAAGGTCAAAACATGCAAAGGGAAAAACAAACAACTAAATATAAATAGAACAGATTCTGTCATAGTTTTCTATTCCTTATTTTTTGTCTTAATTGGAGACCTATATAAGTAGATTGTGTTTTGTTGTGCTTTGCCTTTAATTCATGATTAAAAGAGCATAGAAGGATGTTATAGGAAAAAGTACTGGCATTGCAACAATGCCAACTTTGCTATACAGGAGTTAAGCAGGATGATCTATCTTTACAAAGTTAGAAAATTCTCTAAATTTTATCTTGTGTTTTACATTTTTCTCATTCTCTCGCATTCAAACTTTGATGACTCATGTTATTTTAAAGTTTGTACAAGCATTCGGCTTTATGATTGTCATCTCCATATCCTTTTTCACATTCCATAAAGCTCACTTCTTGGTGCTCTCATGGTGAGTTAATGCTGAGAAACTGGATTTAATGTTTATTAATATCACACATATTAAGGAGTTTTCCTATTTCTAAGCTTCAAAATCTTGACTCTTAATGAAAGATCAAAACCAGACATTTCCATTATCTATGCAAATTGCTGTCTTCTGTGCTTGGATTACTCCAGTGAGAAAAGTAAATCTAGAAGGTTGAGATAAAGGAGCTTTGGGTAACATGAATTGTTTCACTTAACTTGGTACAACTAAAAGAAGGAATAACGTGACACATTGAATTTCTAACACTTAACGCAACACATAGCATTAGCTCCATTTATTGAGATCCCGAATTAAAGCATGGGAGTTAATTTGCCAGATATGAGGATCTGGTTCTAGCAACATCTCAAAACCTACATCTAAGCTCCTTTCTTTCTTTGATATAACAAAGAAGAAAGCAATCCTTTTACATTTCACAAAGCTGTATTATACAAAGGACCCTGAACTGCTTTCCCACTCATTTTGTTTTTCCTTCTTAAGTTCCAACTCTCTTTTTTCTTTCAAAGTATTAGTGGTAATTTATATATAACAACTGTTTCATAACGTGAGCTGTTTGTTTAAAATTCAATGGGGAGGCTTTCAGGTTGGCTTGTTTATTATTGTCGATACACAAGGAAAATCTCAGAAAAGCCACATATCAGAAGTATAGCCAGCCTTCATGAAAACCACAAAAAGGGGTACAATTAGTTGAGGTTAGAGTTTGAAACAAGTGTCTTTGCTAATTCAGCCAGATCTGAGAAGGATATTTGATTAAAAGAGGCAACCATTATACATACTTCAAGTACTTTCTAAATTCTAAATTACGGGCAGTCAATGAAATTTTGTTAAAAGTGAGTAAACACAAGGTAAAATAAGAAGTGTATGCATTTTTTATTAATAGCAGCTTTAAGCACAAATGTTCACAATTTATAAATTCTGTCTCCTGTATTTCCATTTCAATTTTTATAATAGTTCGCGTTACATGTGAAAACACTCCCCTCTATAAGGAAATCACAAGTCACTTTTATTTCTTCTGCTTCTTCATTTCTTTTCTCATCTTCATGGCAGGAAAAGAAACTGATGTTCCTTGTCCACTACTGTGGACTATGGGTGCCTCTTATTTAAGCATTGCTCTTCGGAGTGATTGATAGACTTAACTTGGTATTAAATTTGAAGAAAAACTTAGAAGGAGAAAATTAGCTAATTTGGAGAAAATCGGGTTCAAACCCTGTGTGTTCAACTCAAACCCTTGCTCTTTTCATTATGCCAAACAGATTTCATCAACTTTGAGGATAAAAAAAATTCAGAGATTGCGATGATAAGGTTATTTCTTTTCTGGAGTGAGTATTTCTGAACATGGAACAATTTATTTTACATGGTTCAAGACGAAGGGAAGGCAACAGAAACAGGAGAAGTCAGGGGTAACAATTTAGAAAGGTCAGAGTAGGTTATGTTGCCAGAGGGACAGGGCTTATTTTAGTGTTTGGACATGCTTTGTTGAATCTTTCATTAAGTTATAGTTTACTGTTAGAATGAGAAAAAATGTGAATTGTGGAAAAAACTTGGGTGCTATGTTATCATACTTTGGTATTGTGTTTAATGCTGCCTGATACTGGTTTTTTTGTTTGTTTGTTTGTTTGTTTGTTTGCTTTTCTTTTTGCAAATTAAAATAGAAAGATAGCCTTAACTACACAGTGTGTGTAAGGTCTCATTTCACATTTACTTATATTCTTGTTTATTTTCAATAACCTAGACTTCATGGAAAACTTTCTGTGAATTTATTTCTTAGAAATGTAAAAGAAATAAATCACATTTCCTTAAATCATGATTCTTACTGTGTAAAAGGGAATACTTCAAAAAATCTATTAGATTACCCACCACAGAATCCCCACACCTAACTCATTACCTTATAAATAGAGTAAGCACTCAATAAGCATTTGGAGACTTGAATTGGATTATAGTTAACTGGATTCATTAATTTAGTTTAGATCCAACCTGTATGCAGAAAAATCAATCTATATTGCTCAAATCTTTCAGTTATACACTCCAGTATTTCTGTTAATGGTGGCTACTGATACCTAGGAAATAAGATAATTTGTGAAAAAATTATATAGCTATTCAGTATGTAAAAGTATGAATCATCTTTACCACTTTCACTTTTGAATATGTAATCCAGTATCTTTTACTTGAGTAATCTGCAGTAAAATCCCTTACTTCAAAATATCACTACCTTCGTTATGATTACAGTAAGAATCCAAGGAATTACCAAGCCCTGATAAATTACCTTTGCTATCAGGAATAATTGTTCATTGTACAGTCCCTTCAGAACATATTTTCAAATAATGCTCAATACATGAATCTGGAAACATTTGCTATTTTTCTCAATCTCTAATCTGATAGAATAGAAGGTAGATTCTAGTACCAGCTACATCCTTACTGGCCAGGTGACCTTAAGTGGCTTGTTTGCTTTAGGCTCAATTTCCTTAACTCTTACATTCTCTGTAAACTTCATGTAATCTCAATATCAAATGGATTGGTATGAGAAAGCACTCTATGAAGTATACATTGCCACAAATAATGACTATTGCAACATCAATAACTACTGTTGTATTTATTTGAAAATGAATGAAACAAGCTGTGGTTTTGTGTATGTATGACTGTATACTAGAAGAGATTAGGCTCCAAATATTTAGGAAATGCAATAGCTATGGTGCTAATGTATTTCTTTATAATTCACAAAATGGGTACTGTTGCTCAAATTTTTCAAGCAAAGTATACCCCCTATTGCAAAGTCCAAATATACTAACAATGAAGCTCTAATTTAAATTATCGCTATTCTTCTTTGACCATTGATATATTTCTGACTTCTGTTTGATTTATTGATATTGTTCCTGAAACAAGTCTAAATCTGGTAATAAACTGTTGAGGCTGGCCATAGTATCCAGAGAAACTGAATCCTCTATGATCTTAAACTTTTTAGTGGTTCAGAAGTATGAGGAACATATGGAGGGAACCATAATTCTGAAGGAAACATAGTACAATGCATTTACACTTGAAAGTATAACAGGATTTTTTTTAACAGATAAAACTTAATATTCTTAACCCACCATAAGTGACCAGAGTTTGGCACTTAGGAGTTTTTTGTTTTGTTGTTGTTGTTTTTTGTTTGTTTTGTACATATGTTTATCTTACTTTCTTACACTGTTTCTGGAGTGGATTTTTATTTTGTTTTGTTTCGTTTTAAACAAAATAAGCCTGTTCCCCAGTTTAAAATATATCCCTACTTCTTCAACTTTTGAAATAGAACCTCTCTACTCAGACATATTGCTCTGGATGCTCTTTAGTTGAGATTAAATTCTTCTTTCTTCATATCACCCTTAAATTTCAGTTGTATCAGAATTATAGTTCTTACCACAATCTGCATTGTATTCAGTGGTCAATGTCTGTGTACTTGGCAATTTTACATCTCCAAGGAATTTTGCACAATGCTCTACAGACAGAAATGTAATAGATATTTGTTGCTTTAAATAATACTGAACTACAACAGAAAACAAACTGACCTATAATTTTCTGACATTTAAAATATAATTTGTATATATTTATTTTATTAATAATTAATACATTGATATTGCTTTTTTTCTGCTTCCTGTAATCTTTTGTTATAGTATTGTGGCTTTTAGTTCTCCCATGAGTTTTCTGATTTGCCACTTGATTTAATTTTGTGTGATTTAACCCATCCTTTGTTAAAGTTTTAATGTTCTTTTGCTTGTCTTTTTCATTTGTTTTAGAATTTGAAATTTCTCTTGAAGAATTACTTATGTTTCTGAAAATGTATAGGCATATTTGTTTCAGGTTTCCTACTTTTAAAGAAGAGAAAAATGAGAGAGCGTAGCAGTTGTGTTGTTACTATTGCTTTTAGATATAAACATTTCTTCAAGGTATGTTATCTCAACTCATTCATAAACTCCTATCTTCATGACCTGCTATTTTTTTTTTTGAGGTATAAAACAATGATAGCGTTTAAGACATCTTTGAAGTTTGTTTCTGAAACACAGACTCTGTGCAACTTCTTTCTGTCTCTGTTGATACTAACTTTCAGATCAAAAGAAAGACAATTTTTTCCAACTATGATTTCCTCATTGCTTTTATTTTCTCCTATATCTCCATTCTATTATATTCAAATTTTAGAAGTTGGTTCAAATATTTAAAATCCCTTGCATTTTGAAAACTTTGCACCTCTATGTTACTGTTTAACTCACCATATTGTTCCTGTCTTTGGTTGTTGCAATTTTTACTTTACACACTATTTTCCTCAATTTTAAACATTTGAATGTTTTTTTTTTATATTTCACTTTTGATTCTTCTTTTTATTGAGCATGAAATATTTTTGAGGAATATAAGTGGAGTGACATGCTTTGCTCTGAGAGGTACCATTGGCTATTACTTTACTATGCTAGCCCCTTAAAGTTGCTTTACAAATAATTATTTTTCTTTTCATCTTTAGGAGCCAATTATATTATTGTAATCATCAAAGCTGTTTATCATTCCAAAATATGTTTTTATATTAATGTGTTAAGGCTATATTTCTGAAGAGCCTATGATTAAAAAATATACCCTATTGTCTCCTTGGCAGTAGGTATATAGTAAGCTTCAAATCTGCCCATTTGATACTAAATGCCAGTTTATGATTGCTGGCTTTTCTTTTAATTTAAAAAGTAATAAAGAAAATAATTCAGATAACATATTGTTAAGTCAGGTTTTTTTTTTTAAACCCTCCCTCATTTTGCTATAAAAAATATCTTTAATAAAACTAATAGGACCACTACCTGATAAATGGTTTACAATATGCCAGTGACATAGTTGAAAAATATTTAGATATTCAGTTGGAATTTTGCATTTGACTTGTTCTGTTTTAACTTACTTCTTAGTTAAAGAAGGAAACAGAAAGTCATGAAAGTGGCTTATTCCAGGTACTTTGTTCTATTCCTGCTACTTCAAAAGCACAGGGGATGTTAGGATATTAAAACCAGTTTTCAGTGCTTGGGCCTGTAACAGGTGAGTGATTATTTGCAAGGCTGACATAGTTTATAGAAATGGAATTATAATAGTTTTCCACAGCATGAATGAATCTTGACATTTTTTGTTTTAGAGATGCAATAATTTCCAAGTTTTCCACTTTAAAAATGTATTAGATTGTATAGGACTACCTAGTGAAAACTGCTGTTACATTGTAATGTTATTGGCAAGCAGGATAAAAGAGCTGTAGAAAAATATGACATGTAGGGAACAAAATTCTGTACACTTTTGTAGCACAACCATTAACAGCAAACTGAAGAGAACATTTCATGTAGTAGGCTTTCCACTGTATTTTCCCTATTTTTAAAATTTGATCATCCTTTTGCTTTATCCAGTAAAAATTAATTATGGCCAGATTTATTTAAATCCTGGAAAGTGGAATATTGTGATAAGTTAGTTTACGTTATCACACTCAGTGTTGCAGTATAACAAAAACTACGTAGGCTATAGTAAAAAATAATAAAGTATTTTGAATGTATCCTATATACTTATGTACTAGTTTTGGCATCTTGTGAAATATGATATAAACTTATACCTGCTAGGGGCAACTAAGTGGCTCAGTTGGTTAAGTGTCTGCCTTCAACTCAGGTCATGATCCCATGGTCCTGGGATCCAGTCCTGCTCCTAGGATCTGTCCTGCATTGGGCTCCCTGCTCAGTGGAGAGCCTGCTTCTCCCTCTCATCCTAGCTCATGCTCTCTGTCGTTTATCTCTATCTTTCTATCTTTCTCAAAGAAATAAATAAAACCTTACAAAAAAAAACATCCTTGATTTGACACAAAGCCTATCAGTTTCACAACTAATTCTGTCCAAAATAAGTAAATTCACTAACTTTGTATCATTTTTAGCTTTATTAACATCAAGATCGAAAGTGTGTATTATATATATTGAAAGATAATTTTTTTATATCAACCATTTTGTTCACATTTTTCTAATAGTGTTTTCAGACAATTTACTTATTACTCTTATCTAGTGATAGAAATATTATGCATGTTGATTCATGTTAAAATATGTAAAATCCTTATCATTGCATTATATGAAGTGCTTATTTTCAACATATAGTATCTATCTAGCAAGTTAGCATTTCCTTTTACTGAAGCTTAAAATTTAGCTCATGCATATTCACTATGATATCAGTGAGGAGTCACAAATCATATTGCTGAATTTAGTCTTTGATTACTGAATATTTGGCAAGAATCCTTTTGTTTTAAGGGAATCTTGAATTGGAAGTAACAGGATGGTAAATATTTATAAAATTCATTCGCAAGTCAACCAAGACATTGGCAAAAAACACAGATGTTTTAATTCATTGTCTTTTCTTTCTTTCAACAGTTTCACAAACTGGGGATGATTCATGGCTTGTTCATATATATATACTGAATTATTTTTAACATTGTAACCATGACACTTTGAAATGATGCATTGTTTCTTGCTTTTAAATTCTAATAAATCCTGATATTTGATCTACCATATCTGAAGCAATAAATAAAAAAAGATAAAAGAAACTAATTAAATCATATATAGCTGAAATATTTGACAGATGTAAATTTCTTAAAATATTTATGTCATGAGTTAGATTCTTCAGGCTGTGAATTGACATTTCTTCATAAATCTGGAAGTCCTTTGAGCAAAACATACCAGAGTATTAATTTGAGCAGTGGTTTCATATTGCATGACCCATCTAAAGATAAAAAGATTACTTCTGATTTTTCTAATTTTGTATCAGTTGAAATGCGATACAGAAATTCTTATGTGCTACATGCCATTGCTTCCTTAATTGAAGATCTTTCATTTTTGTATAAATTATTAGTTTAAGCCTTTCCTTCATGATTTTCTAACAACATTGTTATAACTAAAATAATAATGTATTTTACCATCTCTGCACCTAAAATTGCTTTTCTCTGTTTGTGTGCGAATACCAGAGTCATCCTATTCCCAGAAAAAATTTGTTGAAATTATCTTTAAGAATTTTGTTGAACATTTATTTCAAGTGACTAATATTTTCAATTCTTGACTCTGCTACCATAGGTTTTAAATACATAGACTTTTTATGCTACAGATAAGAATAATTTGCAGTAGTCAGAATAAAATAATGGAAGATTTTCTATCATAGTAGACTTTAAAACCAGTGTTTTTTTTTAAATTTATTTTAATTTATTTTAATTTATTTGAGAGAGAGAAACACAGCCATAGAGGGAACACAAGCAGGGGGAGTGAGAGAGGGAGAAGCAGGCTTCCAGCCGAGCAGGGAGCCCGATGTGGGACTCGATCCCAGGTCTCCGGGATCATGACCTGAGCCAAAGGCAGCCACCCAACCAACTGAGCCACCCAGGCGTCCCAAAACCAGTGTGTCTTAAAACAATATTTTATATAGAATGCTATCAATTTCTGTGAGGTATAGTGTTAAGTGAAATAATTTAAAAATAGGATCTAATAAGAATAGAATTGGTTTAGATTCTGTTCATCTTAAAGAAGAAATGATCAAAAGATTATATATTTTTACAAAGCAATATTTGAAATTGTTTTTTTAAGTTACTGGCCTTGCTAAGTAATGGAAAGTTATTTCAATAATATTAAGATATAATTTATAAAATTAAAGTCAACCAAATATCCATTTTGCAATTAAACCAAAATTTGCCAGCAGTTGAGCATAGTTTCAAGGTACATAGGCTAGTTTATACTAAGTAGCTAACTTATCATGTCCTGTTAGTTATATATAACCTGAAAGAAATTACTGTTTCTCCACTTCTGTGTGTGATTATTCTGGTCTCCAGGTGTGTGATTATGTGTATATGAAAGATAATCTGATGAGGCTCGCAGATCTTGCTTTAGTTTCCTGGAATTTGTAACATAATTAATGCCTCTGTGCTTTGGTTTTTATCTTTAAAACTGTCTAGATTGGGATGAGGATTAAATATAGTCATTCATGCCAAACAAAAATATTTGGTAACTCAGTAAATTTGTGTGAGGAAGGAAGAAAGAGGGGTAAGGAGATAGGTACAATATTATGAGATACTTTTATACTATAGTTTTTTTCTTTTTAATCAACATATAATGTATTATTTGCTTCATGGGTACAGGTCTGTGAATCATCAGTCTTACACAATTCACAGCACTCACCATAGCACATACCCTCCCCAATGTCTATAACCTAGCCTTCCCATCCCTCCCACCCGCTTCCCCTCCAGCAACTGTATTTTTAAGTGAAATAGAAAAACAGTGACTTCTATTAGAAAGAACTATCTCCTGCTAGCATAAGATGTGAATATTGAAGTTAACATATGATAGTTCATTACTAATTGGCTTCCCCTTGAGCTTGGATTTTTTTTAAGATTTTATTTATTGACACACACACGCACACAGAGCAAGCAGAAGCAGGGGGAGTGGCAAAGGAAGAAGGAGAAGCAAGTTCCCCATTGATCAGTGAGCCAGATGTGGGATTGGACCCCGGGACCCTAAGATCATGACGTGAACTGAAAGGAGACCGATGGTTAACCTACTGAGCCACCCAACTGACCCTTAGATGTTTCAATTTATAAAGTAGCAAGCAAGTCCAGATCGGCCACAGATTAACAAAGCTCAAGCAGTAGGTTTATTTCATTGCATAAGAGGAAAGCTTTGCCTTTGGGTTGTTGTTCTTAGAGAAATTCAATTAACTTTAACTGAGATTTCTCAACTTTTGACTCTCTGTCTATTCAGTTCAACTAACAGTAGCTCCATGTAGGGATACGAGGCAAAATTACAGACGCAAGATCCCATGGGAGATAATCTCCTCTCTGGGTACTATCAAACAATTTTAATGCTTGAGTTTATGCATGTATAATGATAAATATACCTCAAAGTTATGTTTCTTTAACTGGTACAGGCTAATTAAAAACATAGATATTGACTTAATAAAAAGTATTTTGTGTCTCCTTTCGTGTATAATAGCAATAATAACATTTAATCATACTAGCAACACTGTGATGTGTCATCAATCTGTGATATATATAGGGAAACTGAGGCACAGGTATATGGTTCAGTAGAAGCTAGATATGAGGGGTGGAAGGAAGCCTGGAGGAAACTTCATCCCTTGCTTGAAAGGTTTGACTTCTAAGTTCTTGAATGAGTAATGATAGAGTAGACACAGGAGCTCGAGCCAAGGGCGTGATAAATAGGTTACCTATTAGCAGCCCTGGAGCACAATATCTTGACCTGTAGCTCCCAAGACCTTGGGGAATAGACCAAGAGCCATAGGTGCAGAACATGCACTCTCCTCTTCCACCTCTGTGCCAAGGTTAACCCCTAGACACACAATGCATTTGCATTACAGTTACAGCCCCCCCCCCCCCCCCCCCCCCCC
>PITA01005715.1:0-49531 GCA_004023965.1 Spilogale gracilis | reverse complement strand
TTCACAAAACGGCTCACTTTCCCATAGACAGTGTACCATTGGTTTAATAAAACTTTTCTGCTTTCACTGTGAGCACCATTCCCTAATTCTTTATGTTGTCTGTGCCAAGATCAGAGACATAACGCTTTTCATGTTGACAATACTATATAACTTGCCTAAATCCAAGCTGAAGAATTTAAACCCATATATTTGGGCTTTAAAAGTCCATGGTATTAACTATTATGCTGAAGATAAGAACATTTTGCAGGTTTTAGATTTTTTAAAAAAGGAGAGGATTTTTCCATCATGAATCGGACATAATACACTGAAAGGATCTTGCTCTGAAGCTGTCAGTACTGTATTCATGTTGCCAACTCAACATCATCTGTCATATTCAAATTAACATGGTTACTTTGGAAATACTTGTTTTGTGTTTATTTTGGTCTAGAGTACTATTAAGCCTATAACCACAAGAATGAATAATTTTAGGCATTTACCTATTTAAGATCATAGCATCTTAATTTTGAGAAAAGCTAGTTCAATTGATTCAATCTCACAAACCAAACTACTTAAGTTTGGAGCTTTAAAGAATCCCATCATAACCCAGAGTCAACGCATGTATACGTATTTTTATTTACTGAGTTCAAAAGCTATACAGTTTTCTTTTCTAATGAAGTGTTTCAGTTTTAAAGAAGACCCTGTTATTTGATCTGGGGCACAGGTCAGTACAAAATAAACAGCACATGCAAAACAAACAAACAGAAAGTCCTCCACTCATAGGAAGTAAAAGTTAAAGTGAAGATAAAATAAAAATTAAATTCATCTTATTCACATGTGGAAAAAAAAAATGAGCAGCAGAGAGGATTTAGTGGTTTTACTGTAAACCTAACTACGCAGTTTTCTAACTAAAGTTATTTTGGTCTCTGTGTCTCTGGTGGTTGAGGATTTAGTAGGATATTACCTGACTCCAAGTATGTGGTGAGGCAGCCAGAAAGCAGGATTCCGTGCTTGACAATCAGCAATCTCTCATAAACTGAAATGATTTTTCCCAACATGGTTTGTCATAAGGGAATGACTACACATCTACCTGACCTTCAGTGAGAGGTTATTTGATCAATGGCTCACTTTCTCCTTCACGCTTTATTTTTATATTTTATACATTCAAAATAATATTTCCCATAAGAAGTTCTAAGGAACATAAGGTAGGAGATGCAAATCTGATTTTGTCTGGAACTTGAACTCTCTGGACCTGATTTGCCTTCTTTATAGAATAAAAATGTTAGACTGAATTGTTAACATATACAAGTACATATTGGAAAATACATATATTCTATATAATGACCTTCCTGACTTAACTGAACCATATGTTCTCCACAAGTTAAGACTTCTAGTGGGAAGTGATTTTAACTTAAATTAATAGTGATGATAATAACAAATATAGGATGACCAGAAGAAGGAGCTGGTTGTTGGGAAAAGAAGGACTAGATTTTTTAAAAGATTTATTCATTTATTTGAGAGAGAGAGTGTGTGTGAGTGAGCATGTTGGAGGGAGATTGGAGGGACAGAAGGAGAGGAAGAGGGAGAGAATGTTAAGCAGACTTCACACCGAGTATGGGAGCCCAATGTGGGACTCCATGAAGCCCTGAGCTGAAACCAAGAGTCAACTGATTAACTGATTGCAACACCCAGGCTCCCCAGAAGGACTAGATGTTTAGGGACTAGGTTTGAGATGCAGTAAGACATTTTTTCACTGACAGTGGTGAACAATAAAAAAGTGTGTTCATATTTTTAGGAAAATAGGATAATAGATATCATATGTTAAATGTGTATGATATGCTTCATTTAATCCTTATAGCAGTGCAGCATTTGAGAGACTTATTGTATGGCCATTGTTTTCAATATACCTGAATACTGGGGAATATAAAAGGGAGTAAAATGTCAATGATAGAACCTTGGAGATATGTTTTTTCTAAAAGTAGAAAATGGGTAGTGACCTAGTGAAAGAGACAGAAGAAGAAAAATTGGTAGAGGTGAGGAGAGCCATGAGGGTTCACTGTTAGGGAATAGAAGGTTATTCAAGTAGCATGAGAAGATGTACAACACTGAAGGCATTAAAGATCAAAGGTAAAAGAGCACCTGGAAAGGATTATTGTCTTTGGCCATAGATAAATAACCTTTTAATGAACTGTCGCAGTAGAGCGGTAGAGGCATAAATCAATTTGCAAGGAATTAAGGAGATAGTAGGTGATAATAAAATGTAGACACACATACACAGTTTTCCTAATGTAGACTATTGGAAGGGAGTATAGGGCAAGATTTACTGGAGCCCTGGTAGTTAGAATTTATCTTCAGTACATAATACCTGTTACAAAAATAGAACAGGAAAATAAGCAAGCGATAAGAAACCCACAGGTACTAGTGTCTGTATCTATTTGTAAGAATTATTTACTATATATTGAATATGGAACATATATTAGCATCTATCATGATGGATAAAAGGCAATGAGTATATAAGGAAAAGCAAATAATGTAAAAGTTATCTGTCTAGGTAAAAATGAAACAATATGGTTATTTTAAAGAGAGGAGCTGAATGTGTTTGCCTGGGGATAAGACAGGCTGTATCTGGTCCTTCACTTGCAGATCTAGAGATTTTCTTTTTCCAGTATGCAGGGGAGACCAAATGGCTTTGAGTAACACCAAGTGCCATCAGGATTAAGACTGACAAAAGAATTCCAATCTCTTAATTCCCACAGAGAATGAAGAGTGTCATAAGGATCAAAAAATGCTACTATATCTGTGATCACCAACTGATTAAGATATATGTATATATGTAAGTTTTTATTATTTGCCAAGAACTGTGCTAGGCACAAATATATAATGCTGACCAAGGTATACTTCTGTATTATGTACATGTTTCTCTTACAATGTTTCTTACATGTTTCTTATGTAAGAATGTTTCTCTCCTTGCATACAATGTTTCTCTCCTTGCATAGACTTTCTTCTATGAAAATAGAAAGGAACAAAATTTTTTGTTTACAATGTTTCTCTCCTTGCATAGACTTTCTTCTATGAAAATAGAAAGGAACAAAAGAAAGTTGGTTAATGTGACAAGATGTCTGGTTTGTGGGGTGTTTATCAGAATAATTTACTATTTGCTCTACACCTAGAAACATTTGAAATCTTGCAAAAATTCTCTCTACATAATGCGGAAATAGGCATAACTCTATAAATGCTTCTATGCTCCTTTTCATTATTTCTTTTTTGGTCAATATGTTTATTTTATCTTTAGATCAGTCAATGCCCTCATTTATGCAAAAGCTACAGAATACAGCTCCACTTATTTATAATTACATCTATGTTGCCTAATTGAAAGAAATTCTTGAATCTTTTATTTTTTAGCCTTCTGCTAACCCTGCTGGATCAGCCAACTTCTGTTACTGAAGTTCATGAGAAAAGTCTTAGTATGGCCTTCAACTATTGAAAACAATTTCATGTTTGTAGATTGTTGTTGTTTTTTTTTTTTAAATTTAAACCTAATTGTAACTGTAGCATTGCAGCAGCTGCGCACATAGAATCAGAATAATTTCAGCAGTCAATATGTGGCTTTTTCATTTCTATATGTTAAAATCAACTGAGGAACTCAAAAAATTCTGCTGCCCGTATTCTGATACATTTTGATTTGAAAACCACTGAGTTAGATCATTCATTTCCTTGCTCAATGTAGAATGTCTCTATGGATTCTTGAAACAGGTGTTCATGTTTGCTTATTTGTTTTTGCTATCTTACAAAAGAGCTCTAGCTAATTGTTTAAAACTGATTTTTTTTTTTTCTATAACTTTAAAGTTTGGTCCCAGGTGTACTTCAAAGAGCTACTTAGAATAAGTCTAATCTTTTGTCTACATGAGAACATCGTTAACAATTTAGAAATTACTGATACATTACTTTTGTGGCTACCTACCAATATATTCTTAATTGCTCCTCAAAACCTCAGATCTTTTTCATTCAATGAGCATTCCCTGAACATCTATGTTGTGCCATCATAACCCAGAGTGCTATGTGCCTGTGAGCTGCTGAAGCCAGTTTGCCTTGGCACCGGAAAGTCCATTGGTATCTCAGCATTGGTCCTGGTGGGATATCTACACTGTTAAAATTGGCAAATGCGGGGCGCCTGGGTGGCTCAGTTGGTTGGGCGACTGCCTTCGGCTCAGGTCATGATCCTGGAGACCCAGGATCGAGTCCCACATCGGGCTCCCTGCTTGGCGGGAAGCCTGCTTCTCCCTCTCTCACTCCCCCTGCTTGCGTTCCCTCTCTGGCTGTGTTTCTCTCTGTCAAATACATAAAATCTTTAAAAAAAAATTGGCAAATGCTACAGATAAAGGTTTTTGTTTTGTTTTAATATAACCACTTCATTGGAAAACACTGGATATGATCTGGAGTCCCTCACACCACATATGAACACATAATATTTTTCCACATAGGATTCGAAGTGTATCTATGAGACAGATCCGCATGGATAATTGTGGTAAAGTTTAAAATTTTCAGTGTTAAAGTCATATTCAATGAATCCCTTAAATGTATTTCCTTGAATCCTGCCTTGATAGTTAATACTGGATCTATACAGTGCAAATTCATCTACATTTCATCTACCCTCATCCTGGGAGCTACAATTTAGTTGAAGCTTGTTAAAATTGCCATGTTTTAAAGTTATCAGACATGTTGACTTACTTAAATTTCAGGAAGTGCCGTTCAAAGATAGGCACTAAAGACTTGTTACATTCCAATTACTGAACTAGATTCTAGACAGAGAGCAAAAAAGACATATGTTCTATCCTCAAGAAGTATAAAAACAAGTTATCCTGTGATCAGATGAAATGTGTATAGCCTGCTCATATGAAATATTATTGATTATAGCTCCTGATGGGAAGATTTTGCTTTTATTTTCTTTTCAAATTTAGTTTTTACATCTAGCTCATTATTCCAGCCTGCATAATTCTTTTTTTTTTTTTTTTAAGATTTTATTTATTTGACAGAGAGAAACACAGCCAGAGAGGGAACACAAGCAGGGGGACTGAGAGAGGGAAAAGCAGGCTTCCTGCAGAGGAGGGAGCCTGACATGGGACTCGATCCCGGGTCTCCGGGATCATGACCTGAGCTGAAGGCAGTCGCCCAACCAACTGAGCCACCCAGGCATCCCTAGCCTGCATAATTCTTACTAAATTCTAATTTAGCTACCTTTTCTAATTTCTGGAATTTATTGATTTGGTAAACACAATTTGTGTACTGTTTTATACAAATTTGCTAAATATATTCAATATTACTACAGGCCAAAACAGAGCATCATCATTGGAGACCTTTCTTCAAGTTACCAAACTTTAATATTTAATAAAAGACCATTGTAGATACAGTGTTTGCAGCATCTGCAATTATCCCTGTTCAGTTCATAGGTCTGCAAATTGCCCATACATGTGTCATCAGTGATAAAATGTGATAGCTTGTATAAGTACTTAATGAATGACAGTTTTTATTGTTGTTTCTAATAATCATACTTAACAAATTTATTGTTTAAATCAAGACATACCCTGTGAAATTCTCCTCTTTGAGTAGATTATAATAGATCAGAAAAAAATAAAACTGTTGCATAGTCCTTAGTTTATATATACGGAAACTGGGGCCTGACAAAAAGATATTAATATATAAAATAGATTTATTAACATACAGTTAATATAGATTTATAAAATATTGATCATAAACTGAAGGATTTATTAATAAATATGCTTGTTAATATATTACATAATAATTTAAGTTAAAGTATGTGTATATATGTGTATGTATCTATGTATGTATATATATATATATATATATATATATATATATATATATCCCAAGTAATCTGACTAAGCTCATGTAGTTTAGGACTTGATTACAAACCACTTGCCTGACCCCTGGTTCACTGTTTTGTTCACTATGACCTACTTTACACTATTTGTTCTTAGTAAATTATTGAATAAATATTGACACCTTACTTCTTTTTCAAATGCACTGAAGGATTTGTCTGTCTGTAAAATTCTCACTTGCTTCCTTAATACTCAGATGAAAAAATTATCTCCTGTATAAAGTCTATTGTCACTTCCATAGATAATGTTACCTCTTCATGCTTCAGAGCATGTATATACAAATCACAGCCTTTATCATGTCTCTCTATTTTTCCTTGATCCTGATTAGCCAAGAGTGTACATTTCATGTTATGTTAACCTTTAAGTAGCAGAATTGAATGCAATTCTTTAAAATGGTAGGCATCTTATAAATATTTTCAAACTAGGATAGTTCTGTCATATATTTGTGCCACTGTTATGTGTGATTTTTCTTATATTTAATATTTTTCTTATATTTCTTATATATTCTGTTACTTTGAAATTTAATATTTTTACCACATACAACTTCTGACAACACATATTATCCTTTTGATTTATCAGGTGATGACAATGGTTGTAAGATCATATCTGCAAGTTGTTATTTTATCCAGAGACATAATTCAACACAGCTCATTTAAAAGACCTTGATAGGCTCTAAATAATCCTCTCACTAAGGCTGAGCCTCAAGCCCTTCTTGATCATGATTATTCTATACTCTCTCTAATAAAAAAAAGCACGCATGCATATTATCCTGTATACTCTAGATCTTAGGCTGATATGGCAGTTTCTCACTTATCAGTTTTGAAAATAACCTTTTAAATATTTTTCTTGCTGTTGCCCTAGTACTTAAAATTTTTATAATCCTTAGATTATCCTAAATTTTGTTCTGCCTGATAGTGATCATACAGCTTTTTCTACCTTCCTTTGTCTTTCCCCTGAAATGTTCCTAGCCTCCCCATTTGCACAAAAACTTTTATGTGACACTTACTCTGAAATTGAATCAATTTTCTTGTTTCTAATCATTACAATGAATAATTACATAATTTCCAAATTTGTAAAAAAAACTTTCTAGAACTTACGTTCATTTCATACTTTCCATTAAAATTTTATTACACATCATTTTGCAGTTTATAAGTACTTTCATACACCATTTAGGCTGATAGACATTTATGATTCACATTTTATTCATGAGAAAATAAGACATGTGGTTAAGAAAGTTGCCTAGCTCTCAAATGACAGAGAGATAATTCAAATCAAAATTCTCTTGTGAGAAAACACATGAGCTTCCTAATGTGTAATACTTCCTCTGGCTTCAGGTTTCAGAAACATATCATCTTTTTGCATTAATTTTGTGCAAATAATTTTTATAATAAGATACATGTGTGTATATGTGTATATATCTAATCTATATCTATAGATGACAATTGACAATAACAATACTCCATGCTTTAATGGGATTAAATAAAAGGAAAACTTCTTTCATTACTTTATAAGATTGTTAAGGGAGAACATTTTAACAATGTATTACGTGATCCTCATTATAAGACTGAAAATCCAAGAATGTCTTGACAATTTATATTCACAGTTAGCAACATAATCTTCATTAGGGCAGCAATTTATTTTCTTTTATATGTTATATAATAAGGACCTAACTCCTCTGTGTCTTGCACATAACACACACACACACACACACACACACACACACACACACACACACAAATACACTGTGTTTTTTAGGGACCAAATGTTGTCAACTTGTTTCTTTGGTTTTAATCAACAATGGGAAAATATTTTCTTAATTCTGGCAGTCAGTATCAGGCTTTGCTGTTCTACTTTCGTGTCTCTTTGCTTTTTCTTCCCAAGATAATTAGGCCACATTTTTTATTTTCAGGTACACAGAAGTGTGTGCTCCATGCATACAGTATAAATGGCACACATCTGTAGAAGTGGGTCAGTAATATGTGGATGTAATGTTTGCTGAATGAGTGAGTGAAAAAATTCCCTATTCGGACAGATATCAGGCTATCACTTTGGAATTACAATTGTTTTTCCTCTTACTGCATGCAATTTCTCAGTATAGAGCAAAAATATGCATTGAAGCCTTCACAAAACATAGTTACTGAATTAGAATCTGATAAGGAAGAAAAAGACATATAACCTGATTTAAAGGAATTTAAAGCTAAATTTTCTTTTGGATGAAGCTCCTATAGTTTATGATTGTTTATGTTTATGATTATAAACTTATGCTTATTCATTGCATGTTTATTCAGTTGTTTTAAACAATGTAGAGTATGTCTACGGTTGCTATATATCAAACCATGGTAATAGTAACACACTGTTTTACAACATATTACATATTTATATTCACTGACCTTCACTTTTGTTATTCACATAGCATATGTAATCATGGCCATAGGTTTAAAAAAAAAAAGCATAGTTTTAACCCATCCTTTTAAATTTTGGAAGAAACAGTATTGTATTTTAGATTCACTTTCGAAATTCTACAGGACACATTTTTAATTAAGAAATTATTTGAAAGTAACATTTCAAGAGTAGTTATTAATGTTTCAATCGATAAAATTATTTCATGAAGTCGGCTTTGGGAATCACTTTGGTGGTTGAGTTTTTCCAGTCTCTTATGCTTGAAACTAAATGTTCACATGTGAATAGATCATAGGCATTACTTTGTCATGCCTGATGCATCAACAATTGTAATATGGAGCTCTCTGGTTCACATTACTCTATGGCAGCCAGAGTGTTTTTTTTCTATCATTCAGGATGGAAAATCTCTCTAATTTCAATCACATACAAATGTTTTCAGAGGGGAAACATGATTTGATTGCTGGGATAAACCTTTTATCATAATTTCATAAGAATATTTACTTTTACATTTGCTACAGATGAATTTAAAACAGCTGTTTCTGGGTGTTCAGGAGAATTTTTCATAAAATTAATGCAAAAATTCCCTTCCCTTTAGAATGTCATAATCATAGAAAGCAATCATGTTTTATTATTGCTTTTTTCCTTTCTATGTCCTCTGAAAAGAAAAAGAGGAGAGAATGGGAATATTCCAAACTTCAGCCTGGTGCTTTTGCCAAATTTTCTATATATAGCTTCCTATTTTTCCCTCTGGATTCTTTATTTATTTGAAATAATTTTTTCAGACCAGAGGCTCTTTTTATTTGGATCCAAAACACACCCATAAGATGGTACCATAGAAACAGAAAGTAAATACAATTTAAAGTATTGGTTTTGCCCTTGATGTTACTCTAGTGATACTATCTTTTCAAGAAGACTTTCAGAAATAGAGCTGTCAAAATTAGTCTCTGGTTGTTTAATTATTCATCATATTTGTAATACAAGACAGTTTTTCATTACTTAAAATTAAAAAAAAATACGATGAATCCTAGAAAAAAAGCAATGCTAAAACGGACACAGCTGTGGGTTTATTAAATCCAATTCATTCCTAATTTAGTAAGAACTCCTACTGATTCTAAAGATAGTTTTGACTGAGTAAGGACTAAAAAATTGGTCTTTATATTCAGAGGGAGCAATTGTATTTAATGCTTCGATAGTTGTTCTATTCTGTCTTGAAGTCAATAGTGCACCTGGTTTATAACTTAATGTTCAGAAGCAAAACGTGTTCCCTAAAAAAAATCTAATCTATAAAAAAATCTACTATTGAAGAGATATCCTTTACTATGGAAAACTGTTGTTGGTTTTGTTTTTTGTTTTTTTGGGTTTTTTCTATTGTTACTTAAATTTTTTCCCCAGTGTCCCAAGATTCATTCCCCATTCCCCACACCCAGTGCTCCATGCAACAGGTGCCACCGGTACCCACCACCAGGCTCTCCCATCCCCCACCCCCCTCCCTCCAAGTCCCTCAGTTTGTTTCTGTGTCCAAAGTCTCTCTGGTTTCATTTCTCTCCCTGGATTACCCTACTTCCCATTTAGTTTCCTTCTCCCACTGTCCTCCAGGTTACCCCTCATGCACCGCAAGTAAGTGAACCATGTGATACTTGACTTTCTCTACTTGGCTTATTTCACTCAGCATAATCTCTTCCAGTCCAGTCCTTACACCAGTCAGAATGGCCAAAATTAACAAGTCAGGAAACAACAAATGTTGGAGAGGCTGCGGAGAAAGGGGAACCGTCTTCCACTGTTGGTGGGAATGTAAACTGGTGCAGCCGCTTTGAAAAACAGTGTGGAGATTCCTTAAAAAATTAAAAATAGAGCTACCCTATGACCCTGCAATTGCACTATTGGGAATTTACCCCAAATATACAGATGTAGTGGTTTTGTTTTTTAATAATTTACTAGTAAAATAAAATATTTAACTCTTTGTGGTAATATCTTGCAGTTCCTCTCTTTATACTTATTTAGTTATATTTTAATATCAGTAATGGATATATACTTTTGGGAGGTGTCAGAGCTTTTCAGAGTTAAGATGAAAAATGTTTGTTTTGAAGAACACTATCCTGTTTCCTTCAAGCTCTACTCTCAGAGAAAATGAGAAAAATGATCATAAATGTAAGATTAGGCCATTGTTTTCACTTGTATTAGTGGACACTTCACTAGATTATGAAATCCTGGGACATAGAGCCTTACCATCTAACCTGCAATGGTCATAGAAAGTACAGCTATACTTTTGAGTAGTTCTGAGCAACTTCTCCTGGTACCTAAACCCTGGCCTTAAAGCAATCCATGCTGTAAAGAAAATAGAATGTATTGTTGGATCCTGTTGGCAAGGTTATCCACCATGACCAGGTGGGTTTTATCCCAAGGATGCAAGGGTGTTTCAACACTCGCAAAACAATCAACGTAATAGAACAAATCAAGAAGAGAAGAGAGAAGAACTACATGGTACTCTCAATTGATGCAGAAAAGGCTTTTGGCAAAATACAACATCCGTTCCTGATCAAAACTCTTCAAAGTATAGGGATAGAGGGAACATTTCTGAACCTCATAAAATCTATCTATGAAAAACCCACAGCAAATATCATTCTCAATGGGGAAAAACTGACAGCCTTTCCTCTCATATCAGGAACAAGACAAGGATGCCCACTCTCACCACTACTGTTCAACATAGTGTTAGAAGTGCTAGCAACAGCAATCAGACAACAGAAAGAAATAAAAGGTATTCAGCTGGGCAAAGAAGAAGTCAAACTCTCTCTCTTTGCAGATGACATAATACTCCATGTGGAAAACCCAAAAGACTCCACCCCCAAACTACTAGAACTCATACAACAATTCAGTAATGTGGCAGGATACAAAATCAATGCACAGAAATCAGTTGCATTCTTATACACTAACAATGAAAAAATAGAAAGGGATATCAGAGAATCGATTCCATTTACTATAGCACCAAAAACCATAAGATACTTAGGAATAAACCTAACCAAAGAAGTCAAGGATCTGTACTCGAGGAACTACAGAACACTCATGAAAGAAATCGAAGAAGGCACAAAAAGATGGAAGAGCATTCCATGCTCATGGATCAGAAGAATAAATATTGTCAAAATGTCTATACTGCCCAGAGCAATCTATACTTTCAATGCCATTCTGATCAAAATTCCACCAACATTCTTCAAAGCGTTGGGACAAACAATCCCAAAATTTATATGGAACCAAAGGACCCCGAATCGCTAAGGAATTGCTGAAAAAGAAAAGCAAAGCTGGGGGCATCTGGGCAAGTCATCTTTGACAAAGCAGGAAAAAATATCCAGTGGAAAAAAGGCAGTCTCTTCAATAAATGGTGCTGGGAAAATTGGACAGCTACGTATAGAAGAATGAAACTAGACCATTCTCTTTACATCACACACAAAGGCAAACTTGAAATGGATGAAAGACCTCAACGTGAGGCAGGAATCCATCAAAATCCTGGACGAGAACATAGGCAGTAACCTCTTTGACATCGGCCACAGCAACTTCTTTCAAGACACATCTGCAAAGGCAAAGGAGACAAAAGCGAAAATGATCTTCTGGGACTTCATCAAAATAAAAAGCTTCTGTACGGCAAAGGAAACAGTCAACAAAACAAAGAGGCAACCCACAGAATGGGAGAAGATATTTGCAAATGACACTACAGACAAAGGGCTGGTATCCAAGATCTATAAAGAACTACTCAAACTCAACACCCAAAAGGAAGATGAACACATCAAAAAATGGGCAAAAGACATGAAGAGGTACTTCTCCATAGAAGATATACAAATGGCTAACAGACACATGATAAAAAGTTCAGCGTCACTAGCTATCAGGGAAATTCAAATCAAAACCACACTGAGATACGACCTTACACAAGTCAGAATGGCCAAAACTAACAAGTCAGGAAACAACAAGTGTTGGAGAGGCTGTGGAGAAATGGGAACTCTCTTACACTGTTGGTGGGAATGCAAGCTGGGGCAGCCACTTTGGAAAACAGTGTGGAGATTCCTTAAAAAATTAAAAATAGAGCTACCCTATGACCCTACAATTGCACTACTAGGCATTTACCCCAAAGATACAGATGTAGTGAAAAGAAGGGCCATATGTACCCCAATGTTCATAGCAGCAGTGGCCACAATCGCCAAACTGTGGAAAGAGCCAAGGTGCGCATCAACAGATGAATGGATAAAGAAGATGTGGTACATATATACAATGGAATACTACGCTTCCATCAGAAAGGATGAATATCCAACTTTTGTAGCAACAGGGACTGGACTGGAAGAGATTATGCTGATTGAAATAAGCCAAGTAGAGAAAGTCAAGTATCACACGGTTTCACTTACTTGTGGTGCATAAGGGGTAATGTAGAGGACAGTAGAAGAAGGAAAATAAATGGGAAGTAGGGTAATTCAGGGAGAGAAATGAAACAAGAGAGACTTTGGACACAGAAACAAACTGAGGGACTTGAAGGGAGGGGGTGGGGGGATGGGAGACCCTGGTGGTGGGTACTGAGGGCACCTATTGCATAGAGCACTGGGTGTGGGGAATGGGGAATGAATCTTGGAACACTGGGAAAAAAATTTAAGTAACAATAAAAATAAATAAATTAATTTAAAAAGAAAAGAAAATAGAATGCATGTATGTGTTGTATTTCAACTTGAAATATAATTCATTGATATTTTGGTAAAGGATTCCCATTGCTTTGGTGACTGTTCTCTCAGTTCCCAAAAGAGTCAAATGGAAATTCATGCTTTTTTTTTTTTTTTAAGATTTTATTTATTTATTTGAGAGACGAGGAAGAAAGTGAGAGAGAGCATGAGAACAGAGAAGGTCAGAAGGAGAAGCAGACTCCCCCCAGAGCCAGGAGCCCAATGTGGGAATGGATCCCCGGTCTCTGGAATCATGACTTGAGCCAAAGGCAGTGACTTAACAAACTGAGCCACACAGGCACCCTGAAATTCATGCCTTATTTTAATGACATGGTTAATTTTATGTGTCAACTTCGGTAATAACTAATAATGCTTCACCATGAAGAAAACTGTCAAATCAGAAAATTAAGGTAAAAGACGAGTTGCCGCTCAAAAGATGTAAGGGAATGCCATTCAAAGCCACAAAGCTATCTGCCAAAACAAAAAATAATCGTTTCTTTTCTAGTGATCTGTCTATATTGTATTTAGTGAAACACCTTGTCTTTAAAAGTATTTGTAGGGTGCCTGGGTGGCTCAGTGAGTTAAAGCCTTTGCTTTCGGCTCGGGTTTTGATCTCAGGGTCCTGGGATCGAGGCCTACATTGGGCTCTCTGCTCCACAAGTAGCCTGCTTCCTCCTCTCTCTCCCTACTTGTGATCTCTCTCTGTATCAAATAAATAAAATCTTTTTTTAAAAAGATTTTATTTAGTTATTTGACAGAGTGAAACATACCTAGAGAGCGAACACAAGCAGGGGGAGTGAGAGAGGGAGAAGCAGGCTTCCCACCGAGTAGGAAGCCAGATGTGGGGCTTGAACCCAAGATGCCAGGATCATGACCTGAGCAGAAGGCAGCTGCTTAATGACTGAGCCACTCAGGTCCTCCAAATAAAAAAATCTTAAAAGAAAAGTATCTGTATACATAACAAAGTTTTTCTTGATTCTTCCATTACTAACTTTAATTAGATTTAAAAAATCTATTTAAAGCTCCTTTTTCATATATCTTTTATTGACATAATTCACTTCAATGTAATGATTATTGGTAGGACTTTGTTGCTTTTCTCTTCACTTCCTTATATACTATATTCATTTTCCTAGGTCTACTCTTTCTGTGTACTGGTTACTACTTCCAATTACCTTTAAGAACAATATAATAGTGCTTTCTTCTCCTTCTCACTAGCCCTTCTACCCCTAAATGTCATTAGATACTTCAAAAAGTCAATTTTATTATTGTATCCAATGCCTTGTTCAATTCTATAGAATAAAGTCCACATAACCCAGGCATTCATGACTCTCTACAAGACCTTGAACCTATATTTTCACCATTCTTTCCATTCCTCTATATGGAAACTCCTTTTCTGAGAGAGTGAGCAACTGACTTTCTAACATTAACTGTGCACGTTGCTTTGTTTACTAAGCTCACTCTGTAATTCTTTCCTTGTTGTTTATCCACTCATATTTATCAAGTTCTTGGGTTGTTTATCATATTTCAGCTTCTTGGTTAATGTCTTCTGGAATTGACTTCTTCCACTGAACTAAATATCAGAAACCCCAATTTTTGCCCAACCTCTGCCATTTCTCCTTAAATGACCCTACAAAATAATCAATCTTCTGCTTTCTCACTGTAAAATGGATTTCAAGTAAGTTTTGAGTTTCTTCCAGTTTAAAATTCAACAGGTCATCTCCTCGAAGAGTCTTAGAGACATATACTTATAACTCTGAACAAGCAATAGAGAACACTCAAACAACATTCTCTCTTCTTTCTGTTTGCCAAAGCCAATATAATTACTTTGAAATATCACTTAATTCATTTAATACATGTTGATTATTAATAAACATAATTAATTGAAATATCACTAATAACTACCATTCCTGATACATCCTATCTACCATGCACCAGGCTCGGAACTTTACATTCATTTATTTCCCATGCACAACCTCCTCCTCCAATTTTGAAAATTTTAGAGCCACTTGAAGAAACAGTAATGAAAAGTAGAGATATTAAACTATATTCTAAGAGTCCCAGATGGTTCATGTTGGAACCTGATTACAAGTCAAGTTCCATAGTTGCAAAGCATATGTTCTTTTCTTCCTGTTATTGAGCACTCAAGTTCTTTATTTCATAACAACCACCACAACCACAAATCAGATCTGGCTCTGGATCCCAACAATATTGTTTATGCTAAATGCCCTATGACATAGATTCTATTATTATTTTTCCTTCTTTACTTATCAAAATTGGAAATTAGATGACTTAATTTTGCTAAGTATTGCCAGTGCAAAACCATTTTCAAACTAACATCTGATATAAAAAAATCTTGCTTCTAATTGTATACTATAATGTTGCGATGTCACCCAATGAGCTATTATTTACCTTAATCTAGGATTCATGTACTAATCATTTCACTCTTCTTTTCCTACCAGAAGTCTAAATGGTGCAAACGTTCTCTACTGTGTACCTTGAGCTCAGTTTTCCAATCTCCCTGAAAGTCAATTTTCATGTTTTTGAAAGAATATGATACTGGCTTCTGAGAGGATTAAATGAGAAGGTAGCAGTGCAAATGTTTCACCTAAATGAGGTATAGAATAAATAAAAAAAATTTTTTTTTGTTTGGGAAAAATAGTTTTCTGGATCATGTCTCACAAACAGACAAGATTTCTAAGGCAATTACTTTAATGGATTACTTATATGAGAATGACACCTAGGTTTCTCTCCATTCTAACTCTTGTCTTTGTGTCTCTCCCCATTCCTCTATTTATGTCCCTGTTTGTTTATTTTGGTTTTACTTGCTTTGCAGGGTGTGTGTGTGCGTGTGTGTGTGTGTGTGTGTGTGTGTGGCTTTCTATTGAAGTTTTTGGCCTGTAATATACCATTTTTCTCCAAATTTCCTAATGTTTCCTTGAGTGGGGTGGATCACTCTGCCCTTGATGACTCCCACTGCATCTTGCTATGAAATATATACTGAGTATCCCCCCTTTTGTGGAATGGTCCCCAGGCCTTTTAAGTTTCTTTCTTCAGAATTTTCCTTAGAGTCAACAAGCCCTGCTCAAAGCACTGAAAAGTTTTGCTTTTATCTCAGTGGTAACAACTACTTTCTCCTCCTTTTTTCCTTTTCCTTCCTCTTCCTCCCCTCCTCTTCTCCTTTTTTCTCCTCTACTCTCCCTCTTTCTTCTTCAGTTGTATCCTTTTCTACAAATTTTAACTAAACTTGAACATGACATTCCCTTCAGAAGATTAGAGGGGAATTTTGATAGTGCCTTAGTTAGGTTTTCCTTTGAATATGTTTTTATTTTCCATGCAGAGTTTTTGCCACTTGACCACTCCCTTAGTTTTAATGTTTTAGAGGTTCTAGGCTACAGTGGTTTTATTGTTCAAATACATATTTGAGCAGTCCTAAAATATGCAGGATTTTTAGTCAACATACCCATATTTAATGACACAGTTTTCTACATAGAATAAGCAGCTGATGAATATGTTCATTAACTAGATTCCACAAAGATTCTATTTACTAAATTATGGCTTCAATGTCTCTAGTTAGGAAACTCTGAATTTATATTTTTGATCTAGTCAGACAACCGGAATTTAGTAAAGTCCATTTCTACATGCAATAGTTATCTATTGTCAAAATGATGTGCAACAAACCAAGTACCACCTGCTTAACATAAAAGTATTGACTTAGCTCAAAGTCTGAAAGTCACTTGGAATTTTCTACTGGCTGTAGCTGGACTTGCTTACAAATCAGGTATTCATTATCTACCAGTAGAAATAGGTTGACCATGACTGACACAAGTGCAGTGACTTGGTTCTAGTCTACCTGTTCTAACTTCCAGCAAAGCAAACTTGAGTATGTAGTCATAGTGATAGTTAAGTCACAAGAGCTTAAGTCCAAATGTGCGAGTGCTTTGAAAAGGCTGTACATACACCATATTCCATTAAAATAGCATTGGTCAAAGAAATTCAAGTTGCCAAATTTGGAACCAAAGGTCAAGGAAATAAACCCAGTCCCTTCAGTAAGAGGAGGTATAAAGTCACATAGCAAAGGACATGGATACAAAGGAGGGGTTAAGAACTAGAGCCACTAATGTAATCAATCTTCAATAATTTAGGTGATTACCATTTTTACATTTTATAATTACTCAGGATAGAATCTTTATTTTTTTAGTTTAAAAGAGAGTCGATGTTATATTAAATAATAGACTTATTTTTCTTCACACTATTCCTTAAGTGCTCCCTTTTCCAATTTTCTCATAGTTTTAAAATCTGACTTTAGGAGTCAAAGATTTTAATGCCTTATTTTGCATATCTCCCTTGATTTTTGGCAATTCTTCTTTTGTACATTGCCTTTAAGTACACATCAGTCATTGAAAATGTCATATCTTTCTATTTGAACTGCCATGTTGCTGTTTAAGTAGACCATTAATCAGTCCTTTAAAACTTGAGCTTCTTCACTTCTTCATTTACCAGTGTTCTTTTTTCAGTCATTTAACAGTAACTTAAGCTGTTGAATTTTTCAAAAATTAACTTTTTAAGAAAATTTACTGTGTATATTGTGTAATTTTTTTTCTGGATTTGCATTCAAAATTAAATTGTAACTATTGAACTTGCAGCATTTCTGAAATATATTGTGTGTTCATTATTACAATGTTATGGAAAGATATTCAAATTAATATTTGAAAAGCAAGAAAATATAAGTCATTCCTCAGTTAATATTAATTACTACATGTCATTTGTATTATTGAAGAGAGAAAATGAAAACTCTTCGCCTGCTGATGTCTTAATAGTGGAGCTTCATTAATCTTTCAAGGTGCCAAGTAAATGTCAAAATATAAGTGAAAGAAAAAAGACAAGAATTTAACATTAACGTTTTCATTTTCAAATTGAGAAATGTTAACTGAATTATTTATCAGTGTGCTCACAACC
Organism: Spilogale gracilis; assembly: GCA_004023965.1. Taxonomy (NCBI): domain Eukaryota; kingdom Metazoa; phylum Chordata; class Mammalia; order Carnivora; family Mephitidae; genus Spilogale; species Spilogale gracilis. The sequence continues at coordinate 31,611 of PITA01005715.1, read as the reverse complement.
TTAAATTTCTATAAATTTTAGTACTAGGAGTAATACTACTAAAAGAGTATTCCATATGGAAGAAAACTTAACCTAAAATAAGTGGTTCATTGATCTTTGAACTAATGATCTTAACTACAAAATATAAGTAATCACAAATATAACCAGTAGAAAACCATGTAAGATGATGTACATTCAGAATTCTTTCATTCTGCAAATATTATTTTTATTTATTTATTTGTAGCTTTTATATTGGCCAAGGTTAATGAATATGTTCTAAAATGAGCTACAACTCAAAGACTATTTCCCCATCCCTGCTCCTTTATTACATGTATTCTATCTTTCTTAATTCTTTGCTTTTAGACAGTTTATCCATTTTGTTTTGTAAATTCTCTTTAGGGCTCCATTAGGCCAGAGGCTGTGTTGTTATTATTTTCTGCAAATATTATTTGAGCATTTACTAAATCTCAGACAACTAGTATACACTAGATGTGATCCTTCCTCTCAAGGCGCAGTTAGATTAAACAGATAAGCTCTAAGTTAATATTTAAATATGTGGCCAAAATGTCAATAAATGTTATAGGAAAAGAATATGACAAAAATCTAATAAGGAATAAATAATATCGATGGGAAGCAAGGTACGTGGCAAGGTCAATCTCAGAAGAGGACATTTGTGATTGAACATGGAATATGGTGAGTAGTTATTTAAATGAAGTATATAATTGTTGAATCAATATGTTGTATCCCTGAAACTAACATAATATTGTATGTAAATTATATTTAAATAATAAAAAATGATAAAAATAATAAATGATAAAAGTAAAACGATGAGAACAGAAATAAAAAAGAGAAAAAAAATAAGTGAAGTGTTCTTTGAAAGAACATTCCAATAAGGGAAGATGCATGCACACACATTTACAATAAGTATATAAGATACACTCATATAATATTATATATAATAAGATATATATCTTATTAAATAAGTATGAAAACACACTTCTCTGAAAATAAAACCTTACTAATTTTGGAAAATTTATAAATTTTATGCATGAGAAAAGAAGAGAAAACATCAATAATCTCATACTCTAAAAATACAAGAAATTTACGGAAATGCGTTATCAGGAATCTCAACTATTGTTCCTGTCTAATTATTTCTTCACAATCCATGTATACACATGCATGTTTTCCCAAAAAATTGGTCTATACTATATTTGGTTTTCAGAGTCACTATCTCTTCTTTGACAGTGTACCCCAAGCATTTTTCATTGAGATACATGTCTTTTGTAAATCCCAAAATAAGGACTGTAACATCTTCATATTATGGATATCTAAACTATCTACATTTATTTCTTTATCTTTTTTTACATCTCTACTTATACAATACTCTACTGTTGTACACTTAGGTTGTTCTTCTTACTATTATACTGTTTTTTAAGAGAATAATTTACACATCAACTCTTTAGGGATGTGTGGGTAGCTCAGTCAGTTAAATGCCTGCCTTAGGCTCAGGTCATGATCCCAGGGTCCTGGAATTGAGTATCATATCAGGCTCATTGCTCAGTAGGAGTCTTCTCGATCTGCTTGTTTTTCTCTCTGTCTGCCACTCCCTTCTTGTGCTCTCTCTCTCTGACAAATGAATAAATAAAAGCTTTAAAAACATAAAAATAAACTCTTTAGCCACATTTCTGATTATTTACTTAGGAAAATATTCCTCAGTGAGAAATGATTGAGACACATGACCTTGCAAATGGCAAGATTTCATTACTTTTTGTGGCTGAGTAATATTCCATTGTATGTATATACATATCACATCTTCTTTATCTATTCATCAGCCAATGAATATTTGGGATGTCTCCACAATTTGGCCATTGTAGATAATGCTGCTATAAACATCAGGGTACATGTATACCTCCACTTAGTATTTTGATATTTTTTTTCAGTAAATACCTAGGAGTACAACTGCTGGATCATAAAGTAGTTCTATTTCTAACTTTTTGAGATACCGCATACTCTTTTCCAGACTGGCTGTATCAGTTTGCAATCCCACCAACAGCGCAAGAATTTTCCTCTTTCTCCACATCCTTGCTGTTGTTTCTTGTGTTTTGATTTTAGCCTTTCTGACAGGTGTGAGGAGATATCTCATGGTAGTTTTGATTTGTATTTCCCTAATGATGAGTGAAATTGAGCATCTTTTTATATGTCTGTTGGCCATCTGTACTTCTTGGAGAAATGCCTGTTCATGTCTTCTACCCATTTGATAACTGGATTATTTTTTTGGGTGTTGAATTGTGTCAGTTCTTTATACATTTGGATAGTAACCTTTCATCAGATATATCATTTGCAAATATCTTCTCCCATTCCATATGTTGCTTTTTAGTTTTGTAGATTATGTCCTTCACTGTATGGAAGACTTATTTTGATGAAGTCCCAATAGTTTATTTTTGCTTTTATTTCCCTTGCCTTAGGAGACCTATCTAGAAGGAAGCTGCTATGACCAATGTCAAAGAGGTCCTATCTTTGTTCTCCTCTAGGATTTTTATGGTTTCAGGTCTCATCTTTAGGTATTTCACCCATTTTGAATATATTTTTGTGTATGGTTAATAAAGCGGTCCAGCTTCCTTCTACTGCATGTAGCTCTCTAGTTTTCCCAAAAGCATTTGTTGAAGAGACTATCTTTTTCCCATTGGATGTTCTTGACTGCTTTGTTGAAGATTAATTGACCATATAATTATGGGTTCACTCTGGGGCTTTCTATTCTATTTCATTGATCTATGTGTCCGTTTCTGTACCAGTACCATACTATCTTGAGCACCATAGTTTTGTAATATAACTTGAGGTCTGGAATTGATTCTTCTAAGTTGATTTTTCTTTTTCAACATGGCTTTGGCTATTTGGGTTCTTTTTTGGTTCCATACAAATTTTAGGGTTGTTTGTTCTACCTCTGTGAAAAATGTTGGTGTTACTTTGATAGGATTGTACTAAATGTGTTAGTTGCTTTGGATAGTATAGACATTTTAACAATATTTGTTCTTCTGATTCATGAATGTGGACTGTCTTCCTATTTCTTTGTGTCTTCTTCAATTTCTTTCATCAGTGTTACAGTTTCCAGAGTATAGGTTTTTCTCCTCTTTGGTTAGGTAGTTTATTGTTTTTAGTGCAAATATAAATGGGACGGATTCCTTAATTTCTCTTTTTTATTGTTTCATTATTGTTGTATAGAAATGCAACAGATTTCTGTACATTGATTTTGAATCTGGTGACCTTACTGAATTCATGTATCAGTTCTAGCAATTTTTTTGGTGGAGCATTTCACGTTTTTATATCGAGTATTATGTCCTCTGCAAATAGTGGAAGTTTCAGTTCTTCCTTGCTCATTTGAATGCCTTTAGTTTCTTTTTGTTGTCTAATTGCTGTGGCAAGGACTTCCATTCTATGTTAAATAACAGTGATGAAAGTGTATATCCCTGCCTTGTTTCTGACCGGAGAGGACAAGACCATCCCTATCTTGTTCTTGATTCAGTTTTTCCCTATTGAGCATGATATTAACCGTGGGTTCTTCATATATGGCCTTTATTATGTTGAAATATGTTTCCTCTAATCCTACTTTCTTGAGGGTTTTTATCATGAATGGATATTGTATGTTGTCAAATGATTTGTCTGCATCTACTGAAATGATTGTAAGATTCTGATCCTTTCTTGTATTAATGTGGTGTGTTATATTGATTGATTTGTGAATATTGAACTACCCTTACAACCCTGGAATAAATCCCACTTGATCATGGTAAATGATTCTTTAATGGGTTGTTGGATTCAGTTTGCTAGTATTTTACTGAGAATTTTTGCATCCATATTCATCAGGGATATTGGCTTTTGTTTTCTTTTTTGCAGAACCTTAATCTGGTTTGGGTATCAGGGTAGTTGTGGCTTCATAAAATGAATTTGGAAGTTTCTCTTACTTTTTTTTTTTTTTTTTAATTTTTTAATTAATTAATTTATTTTTTTATTGTTACTAAATTTTTTTTTTCCCATTCCCAACACCCAGTGCTCCACGCTCTAGGCGCCGCCAGTACCCACCACCAGGCTCTCCCTTTCTATTTTTTAGAATAGTTTAAGAAGAATAGGTATTAACTCCTCTTTTTTTAAAAAAGATTTTATTTATTTACTTGACAGAGAGAGATCACAAATAGGCACAGAGGCAGGCAGAGAAAGAAGGGGAAGCTGGCTCCCTACCGAGCAGAGAGCCTGATGTGGAGATCAATCCCAGGACCCTGAGATCATGACCTGAGCAGAAGGCAGAGGCTTAACCCTTGGAGCCACCCAGGCATCCCTATTAACTCCTTTTTAAATGTTTAGTGGAATTCTGTGAAGCCATCTGACCCTGGACTTTTGTTTGTTGGGAGGTTTTTATATTACTGATTCATTTTCTTTGTTGGTTATTGGTCTATTCAAATTTTCTATTTCTTCCTGTTTCAGTTTTGGTAATTTATATGTTGCTAGGAATTTATCTATTTCTTGCAGGTTGTCTAATTTGTTGACATATAGTCTTTCATAATATTATCTTATAATTGTTTGTATTTTTGTCCTATTGATTTTCTTCCTCATTTGTAATTTTATTTATCTGGGTATTTTTTCTTTTTGATAATTCTGGCTTGGAGTTTATCAGTTTTATAATTTTTTTCCAAAGAACCAGCTTCATTGATCTGTTTTTTTGTTTTTGTTTTTTGCTTCTGTATCATTTATTTCTGCTCTAATTTTTATTTCCTTTCTTCTGCTGGCTTTAGCCTTTGTTGTTCTTTTTCTACTCCTTTAGGTTTAAGGTCAGGGTGTTTATTTGAGATTTTTCTTGCTGTTTAAGGTAGGCCTATATTGGTACATATCTCTCTTAGGAACACTTTTGCTGCATCTCACAGGTTTTGGACTGGTTTTTTTTTTGTTGTTGTTGTTTGTTTGTTTTTTTTTCATTTTCATTCGTTTCCACATTTTAAAAAAAAATTTCTTCTTTGATTTCCTGGTTGACCCATTCATTGTTTAGTAGCATGTCATTTAAATAGCATGCTCATGTACTTGTGGTCTTTCCAATTTTTTTTCTTGTGGTTTTATATTGTTGGGGGTCAGAAAATATGCATGGTATGATCTCAATCCTTTGTACTTGTTGAGGCATGGTTTGTGACCTAGTATGTCATATATTCTGGAGAATGTCTCATATGACCTTGAGAAGAATGTGTACTTTGCTGTTTTAGGATGAAATATTCTGAATATATCCGTTAAGTCCATCTGGTCAAGTGTGTCATTTAAAGCCATTGTTTCTTTCTCTATTTTCTGTTTAGATGATCATCCTAAATGATCATCCATTGATATAAGCAGAGTGCTAAAGTCCCCTATTATTCTTGTATTATTATCAGTTAGTTGCTTTATTTTTGTTATTGTTTTATATATTTGGGCCCTCCCATGTTAGGTGTATAATTATTTAACATTGTTAGATCTTCTTGTTGGATAGTTCCATTTATTATGATATAGTGCCCTTCTTCATCTCTTGTTACCATCTTTGTTCTAAAGTCTAGTTTGTCTGATATAAGTATGGCTACTCCAGTTTTCCCAACAATCATTTGCACAATAAATGTTTTTGCATCCCCTCACTTTCAATCTGCAAGTGTCTTTAGGTCTAAAATGAATCTGCTGTAGGCAGCATACAGATGGGTCTTTTTTTTTTTTTTTTTTTTTTTATCCATTCTGACACCCTGTGTGTTTTGGGTGGAGCATTTAGTCCATTTACATTCAGTGTAACTATTGATAGATATATATCTAGTGCCATTTTATTGCTTGTTTTGTCATTGTTTCTGGAGATTTTCTCTGTTCCTTTCTTGATGAAATGGCCAGTTTTAAGCTTTTTAAATTTTTTAAAAGATTTTATTTATTTGAGAGACAGAGAGAATGAAAGAGCTAGAGCATGAGACAGAGAGAATGAAAGAGCTAGAGAGGTCAGAGGGTCGATGTGGGACTTGATCCCAGGACTCCAGGATCATGACTCAAGCTGAAGACAGTCGCTTAACCAACTGAGCCACCCAGGTGCCCTAAGGTTCTTGATATTCATCTCCTAACAACAGGAGTATGAAACACATTTTTCTACAATTTCATTAACATTAGTGTAGAGCGATTAGCATTAAAATGTTTGTATGTTAATTTGAAAAACTGAGGGACTTGGAGGGAGGGGGGTGGAGAGATGGGAGAGCCTGGTGGTGGGTACTGGGGACACCTAAAGCATGGAGCACTGGGTATGGGGAATGGGGAATGAATCTTGGAACACTGGAAAAAAAAATTTAGTAACAATAAAAAAAAAAGAAAAACTAATTATAGTATCTTGTTTAATTTGCATTTCTTGGTGTATTGGTGAAAATAGAGGTTTTTTTTCCCCCAAGTTTTAATTGATATCTTTATTTTTCAAAAGGTTTTCATGTTCTCAAAGTATATTTATTGTTGAGTCTGATAAAATTTAAAAACCACATTATTAACTTACATTTGATAAGTATTTTTGAATAGTTATGCTTTTTAAAAAAATAGCTGTCACTTGCCTTAGTCTTTTTGTTTGTTTAAAAATAATAGATAGCCATATTATCTAGGTAGCAAAGAATGCAAATAATGCAATAATTATTTTCAATACAACTGAATACTGTTCAATTTTTTTAAAGTCATATTTATATTCTGTAATAGACAACATTCAGACAAAGGGATAATTTTTAATTAAATGAATAAAATCTGTTTTCATGAATTTACTTGGGCAAAATAAAAAAATTAAATTCTATTTAGATAATTGGCAAATTTAAATGAATTTAGATGATAAAGATGATAAAATGAAAAGGTCACTTAGCCTATCAGTAAAACTTTTTTTGTAGATGCTGAACAAATATAAAAAAAGAAGGCATTGCCTAATGAAATAAAAAACTATGAAAATATTTTGCTATCTGAAAAGAAAGTACTGTAAAGAATAAAATTTTGGTCAGGCTATGAAAAACAAAATGATTACTTCAGCTAAATTTATAACTGTATGACCTTTGAATTTTTTTGGCATTAAATTACTTATGATTATAAATTATAAAAGAGCCCTGACTATTTTCAGCAGTTCTAGCAAAATTTTTCAGCAAAATCTCCCTTACAATTTAGTCTATATTCAGTTTATTGTATATATGTATTATTGGATATGTTATAAGTTTACCCAAGTTTTGCATTTAAGCAAATTTAAGGAGTGTACCAGGTATACTTAGGTTTCTTTAAGTAAGTAGCATGGTGCATCTAATTATGTAATGATTGTCCTGAGGAGGATAAATTGCTGAGGAACTACATGCCTTCTTCTTATGGCCATAATATAAAAGTGAAATAGTAATATTGAGTTTAGTATACATAGAGTCAAATGGATCCTGATAGGGTTTTCAAATTTATGCCTTTACTAAATCTGCTTCTTTTCATCATCTACATTTTACAAAGCTGAAGGATACATTTAGGTTCAGTAAATGACTTTACTCTTAAGGTAATTTGGAGGGATCTTGGGTTTTTGGGTGACAATTTAATAAATTAAGGACCTATAATATAATCTAACTTTTGGACAGTACAAGATGAGTGATACCCTATGGTTAAGGCTCACAGTGAATGAAAGAAGAAGGCATGTTATTGAAACAAAGTGGAATTAGAAATTATGAGGGTGGGGGAGTGGGAGTGGAGGGGTGGCTTTTTCAGTGAGTGGAAATATGGAAAAATAACCTAGAGGAAATATTATTTGAAATTAATGATGAAGGTTAGTGATATTTTCGAGATGGGAGAGGGGAAGGGCATCAAGGTCTTGGGAAATGCAGAGATTCTATTACTGTGAATGTGCAGTGGATATGTAACCTGGGAACATACTAGTATGACTGGAAAAATAAGCCAGTTGTAGCCAGAATATGGAAGGTTTTGAGTGCCATGATATTACCTTTAATTTTGTTATCATGAAAGGAGGAAAACTACATTTTTTTTTCTTTGAAGGAGAATTGGCACTGATTTAAGAAGTTGCACTCATTAAGAAGACAGTGTTAGTATGGAGCACTGGGTGTGGGGCATAAACAATGAATCATGGAACACTGAAAAAATAAAATAAAATTAAAAAATAAACAGAAAAAAAGAATAGTGCACTAAAGGAACAATGAGAATAGAAGGAAAACAAATAATTTGATATTTGTTTAGGTGAGATGTTTAAGGTCTTGAACTGAGGATTAACCATGCATAGGCATCAAAAACAGACCTATCAGAATGGAATTTTAAAAAGAAAACTGTGTCAGGGATACAGGGAAGGGTTAAAGATGATAGGGAGTGCCAGTTTAAGTGATTGTAAGAATGGCAAAATAATTAACAATGATAAAAAATAATGTAATTTAGATTTTTTCCAAGAATTTTTCTCTTATCACATATTATTGTCCAATTTACTAAAATATTTTTGTTCTCTTTAATTATTTCATTAACAAACACTTATTGAGTGACTACTCAGTGTTAATTTTATATGCCACCAAAAATATTGTCACTGTCTCCTCACCCACAATTATCAGTCTATAACTTCACCCTTATTTATTTAGAAAGTGATGTCTGAAAAAAAACGTGATATCTGGAATGAAGCTATGTTATTACCTTTGTTCCACTTCAAAATTTCTCCCTATATTTGGTGTTCTTCCTTAAATGAAATTCCATCATTGAAAAATATATTTTTCTCAGTACAAACACAATTTCTTTTTGTCTTGTACATTATGGCTCCCAATGGCCTTGTTCTATTTTATACAATCCTTTTCATAATATCCTGGCCGAATGACTCCTGCCCTCTGGAATGTATATATAAACAAGAGTCCCAACCAAAAGTGTCTGCCCATGATTCTGTCATTGTGTTAAATGGCTAACATGTCAATCTTGTTATTTTGTTGCCAACCTTTTTGAAAAGCTGACACCAATTATTTCCAACCAGTGTCCTCATCACTCATTTCTTACTGTCTTGTTCTAAGTCCTCTCTCTCTCTCTCTCTCTCTCTCATTGTACTGAAGATCCTAAACCTCCTTGTCTTGCTGGCAGTATTGGAAATTTCAGAGCACCTGCTCATTCTCAACATTCTCCCTTCCCTTGCAAACACTGATGGCTTTGATGGCTCCTGTTTCTCCTTCTGCTAGCTTAAATAAACAAAACATCCTTCCAGACTCTTGTCCTTAGCCTTTTTCAGTGTCCTCTTTATTAACTATAACACTTTTTACATATTCACCATGTTCCAGATCAGTCTCTCTCTCTCCCCCTCTTTCTCATGCTTTCTTAGTTACTGTCTTTACATTCACTCACTTTTCTTACCTTTATGTTTCCAAAGCCTGTTTCTAGAGGTTCAGCTCCTTTCTCAAACTAAGGTATGCAAATACAAATGCATTCTCCTTTCCTAAGTCTGCACTTTTCTCACATTATAATAAAATACCACTGACCACTTTGTCATTCAGGATTGAAACCATATTCATTTTTTTTTTTTACATTTTTGTTGTTGTTGTTGTTCCAAATGCAACTGCTTCTGTGGGTCTTGTGCTGACCTGATTTGTAACCATTAGCTTGGTTTGCCAAATAGATCCAGTTGGCCCTGTATAGGGCACCCCATAATGGTAGCATATCACACTTTCTGATGTCCTCGCAACTGAATAAAGAAAATAAGTGTGGATTCAAAAGTGTGTGTATGTGAGAGAGAGAGAGAAGGAGGAAGGGAGAGAGAGAGAGGCAGGGGGGCGGGGACAGTAGAACTTCTGGGCAAAGCCTTTAATTTGCTTGTTTAAAATAATGAAATGCTTGGTTCCTATTGTGGAAGATTTATTGACACTACTCAATATGGTTACTGGGTTTTTGAGCATGTCCAATGAGAAAAAGACATCTTATCATGACATATATGTGGAATATTTGAGAAATATATCTTTGCTGTTATAATCTGCTGGTATTTGGTGATTGTGTGTAATAGAATAATCCACTTCATACTAATTGATAACTTTTTCTTTTTTCCAATCCTTATAACCTTTGCACTGCTTTCAACCCATATTGTCCCTTGCAAACTGTAACTAAAAAAAGTTCCAATTCACTTCCAATCTTTAGCTCAATCTATTTGTTTTTGCTTCCTTATCATTTGCAATTTTTGTTAGGATTGCCTGATAAATATTTCCCTTCCCTCCTGATGTTCTAGTTATTTTTACTTACCATTAATTATAAGAATTGATAAGAAAAAACCCTATACTGATGAACTTGCTTTTTTATGTTGTTCATTTATTCAATGAAAAATCTGTATTAAGTGCATACTATGTGCTATAAACTGTCACTGCAATATTGAAAAAAAAAAAAGATTTGTTCTTGCCCTTATGGGGAATACATTCAGGTGTCATTTGAAACAGAAGAAAATTTATAGTTTAGTTAAATGTCAAAAAAGTCCAGAGAATAGACTACAAAATTCATGATATATGAGTTTACCAAATACTGTGCGCTGTTTAAAATGATGCTTCTTAACACTAAGTTAACAATGTAATTCAGTGGTTAGGAATATGGGCTCTGAGGTCATATTAAAATATAAGCTCTATCTTCTAGCTCAGCCTCAGATTTTTTTGTTTGTAAAATCTGGACAATAATGGTACCTATTAAAATACTGCTGTGAATACTAAATATGTAAAGTACCTGGTATACAGTAATTGCTCTGTAACTACAAATATTGTTATTTTCCCCTATAATATATTCTTTGCAGATATTAAAATTGTTTTAAAGAACATCTATTCATATGTGAACATTTTCAATTAAAGTGCTAAGTATAAAATGCAGCATCAAACTTTTATATATCATCTGACTATCATAATCTTATAAAGCTTAATCAACCTGTCAATTTATCTTATAAAGAAAAGTGAATATAACAGTTCTTATATCATACAATTTTGGTTTTGAATATTCTAAAACAATATCTTCTATATCTTTAAGATTTTACCAATTCCATACTTCAAGTTACATTACAAAGAGGAGTAATTAAAATAGAATGGTATTGATGTAAAAATAGACACATTAAGAGAATAGAATAAAAAACCAGAAATCAACCCACAATTGATTTGGCAATATGGTTAATATGGTTAATTAATCTTTGACAAAGGAAGAATAAATATATAATGGGAAAAAGACTGTCTCTTCAACAAATGGTGTTGGGAAAACTACAAAACAATGAAATGGGATCACTTTCTTACACCAACCACAAAAATAAATTCAAAATGGATGAAAGATTTAATGTGAGACATGAAACCATAAAAAGCCATGAAAAGAGCACAGACAGTAATTTCTCCAACATTGTCCATAGTCAATTTCTAAATATGTCTCCTGAGGCAAGGGAAATAAAAGCAAAAATAAACTACTAGAACTACATCAAAACAAAAAGTCTCTGCACAGTAAAAGAAAACAATACTCAAGGGAACCTATTGAGTAGAAGATATTTGCAAATGACATATCTGATAAAGGGTTAGTATACAAAATATATAAAGAACAGAAACAACTCAACACCCAAAAAACATATAACCCAATTTAAAAAAATGGACAGAAGACATGAGCAGATATTTTTCTAAAGAAGAAATACAGATGGTCAACAGACAAGGAAAAGATGCTAACATCACTCATCATCGTGGAAATGCAAATCAAAAGTACAATGTGATATCATCTCACACAGGTCAGAATGGCTAATCTCAAAAATGCAAGAAATAACAAGTGTTGGCAAGGATGTGGAGAAAAGAACTCTCTTATGCTGTTGATGAGAATGCTAACTGGAGCAGCCATTATAGAAAACAGTACAGAGTTTCCTCAAAAAATTAAAAATAGAATTACTTGATGATCCAGTAATCACACTACTGGGTATTTATGCTCCAAATACAAAAACACTAATTCAAAGGGATTTATTCACTATTATGTTTATTGCAGCATTATTTACAATAGTCAAAATATGGAAGCAGTGAAAATTTCAACTGGTTGATGACTAGATAAAGAAGATGTGGTATATGTATACAATGACTTATTATTCAGCCATCCATAAAGAAGAATAACATCTTGCCATTTGCCACATGGGTAGAGTTAGAGAGTACAATGCAAAGTGAAATAGGTGAGTCATAGAAAGACAAATACTATCTGATTCCACACCCATGTGGAATTTAAGAAACAAAACAGATTAGCAAAAGAAAAAAAGAGACAAACCAGGAAACAGACTCTTAACTGTAGAGAACAAACTGATAATAAAAAGAGGGGAATTGGGGGTGGGGATGGGTGGAATAGGTGAAATATTTTTATCACGATGAAAATAAACAAAATAAAATAAAATAAATAAAATAAAAAAGAATGCAAATACTGACATAAAATATCAATTATAAAACCCCAAATAAATATTCTTTTGATTACCTGTTAGGTTTGGATTATTTTTACCATTGCATTTTTCAACCATTACTTAAAACAGTAAAAAGTATGGGCCCCTGGGTGGCTCTGTTGGTTAAGCGACTGCCTTTGGCTCAGGTCATGATCCTGGAGACCTGGGATCAAGCCCCACATCGGGCTCCCTGCTCAGCAGGAAGCCTGCTTCTCCCTCTCTCAGTCCCTCTGCTTGTGTTCCCTCTCTAGCTGTGTTTCACTCTGTCAAATAAATAAATAAAATCTTAAAAAAAAGTAGACTATATTATTTTATAGAAAACCTTTATATTTGCAAAAATTCTTAATCAAATAATTTATAGAATTGATTAATAGGAATCATTCATATTCTCATTAAGCTAATAAAATAATTATCAAGTTTTATATATTAATTAAATAAAACAGCTTTTTGTTGCTGTAAAAAGTTTTACCATAAACACATAAATTACTATATTAATTAATATATTAATATAAATTAATATATTAATAAAATAAGTTTATTAAAATAATATATTAAGTAACATAATACATTATGTCAATTAATATCAATCAATATATTAATAAAAACAAGTACTAGATAATATTTCACTTATATATTTTCTCTATGAAGATAAAAACGATATGTTTTTGTTCTGTTTTATTTATTTTAAGCAAAGTAGATCTGCAATATCTGATTCTGCTTGGTTCAAATGATGTACATTTCCTAGCCTTCCTATTCTCTTTTATAAAAGAATAACATTACCAAGTGTTGGCTCAACTGCATGATTAGAGAAGAACCTGCCAAAACTAGAAAATTATAGGGTATCATGAGAATTTGTAAGCACAGATATTTCACGGCATTGGCAGTGCAAACTGTCTCTTGAGAACCATAAACTATCAGTAAGTGCCTATTATTTTTTACCTTTTATTCACTGGCATATCACAAAACAAGTTCTTAAAATACTCCAAATAAATAAGCACTGAGTACCAGCACCTGTAGTTTAATTTTTTTATCTCTGCTTCTTTGAATTAGGAATGAAAGCGAGCATGAAATCTTATTATATTTCCTTTCAGACTATGAGAGACCTAATAGAATATCGGAAGCATGAAACTAGATATCTTTGTTTACTACTGACTTTCATTTTTAAATATAGAAACTATAAAGAAGATAGCATTGACATTTGAATCCCTTTACAAAATGGTATGTGAGATGTAGGCAAGTTACATATGGCAAATTATTTTTTCCCTCAAAGGTTGAATAAGTGAAATGCCCTTTTGCATAAATTCTAGAATTGATGACTACATAATTTAAAGAAAACGAATCTGCTTGACCAAAATTGTTAGCCTTATATTGTAAAAAGCACACCATTCATAGAATCAAAGGCTCTGAGAATTGGAATATCTTCAGATATCTGTTTATATTTGAAAATATTTATATTTCAGGTATTTATGTTAATGTTTCCTCTAATGCAGGAAGAACTTTGTTAATACTCCTTGGATTGTTCCTCAGCTTCTCTCTCACTTACACCATCTTTGTATGGTTTATCTCCTTATAATCATAGTCTATTCTTCTAAATGCTTACGGTACCATTCAGTCTTAATCGTCTGTTTTCATAGAACCCACATTAGTTTTGGTTTCTTTATCTTTCAACTGGATGAAATCTATCAAGATTCATCATCTGTTACTTGATAGGGCATATGGATTACCTTAGGTTCAACCAAGTCTAATTGAGGATTATAAATGCTCTCCAATCTACAAAAAACAAAACAAAACAAAACAAAACAAAAACCTCTCTTATTTGATAATGATACTCTTAACCAGATGATGAGTGTATAACAAACAGACATTTGGTAGAGCTCCTTTGAACCCTTTTGAAACTCCAATTTCTGGTTTTGTGTCATGTTTAAACATATGGTGAAATTCTAAAAACTCGGTTTCCTTCTACTTGAAATCATCTCATGTTCATTTCAATATCAGTGCTGAATTTATAGAGCCAATACCTCCATAAACATGATATGCCACTACTATCCACTCCTTTATTCTCTCCTTGGCTCTTTTATTTTCCCCCATAGTTGAAACCTACAAGTGCATATGTTATAAATATTTGTAGCATTTTGAATGCTTTAAAAAGTTGTGCGCAAAAGACATAAAAAGTGTCATAGTTTTTATATGGCCACTCAATTTTTGATCTGAGACCCCCCCTCCCTAAAAAGTGGAGGAAGAGATAAATTATTCTTTTATCCCAGTATATTTATTTTGTGGCATTTTCATGATTTGGTCATGGTGGGGCAGTGAGGAGGCCATTAGAATTCTGGAAAATGGGTTGGTTATCAGTCTCAGAATTTTTTGTGTGTGAATTTTACATTTTTCTGAGTTTATGAATACTCAGTTGTGCAAAGACTGAATCACAGCTTCTTAGCCAGCTGCCTTTTGAAATTGGAAAATTCATTTCTACATAAAAATATTTTCAAACTGGCTAAAACTTTTATTTTTATTAAATTTATTTATTAATGAGCATTTTTTAATCTACAGTGTTAATACTGCATACAAACTTAGCTAATTCAAATAAAGATATCACTATAAATTTTGAACAGAGTCAAAACTCTGTCGTGGTTTGCTAATGGAATATTATCAAAAGTTGTTATATAGAATATAACCAAAAGTTAGGTATTTTACAGAATAGAGATAAGTATAATTTTAGCCATTCCAAATAATTGACAATGCATGCAAAAGGTACATAAATCACTTGTGAATAACAAAATAGTTATGTTTTTAAAATAGCATAATTAAAATATAATTCACTTACTATACAGTTTACCCCTTTTTTTTTTTAAGATTTTATTTATTTAACAGAGAGAGAGATCACAAGTAGGCAGAGAGGCAGGCAGAGAGAGTGAGGGAAACAGTCTCTCCACTGAGCAGAGAGCCCAATGCGGGCCTCGATCCCAGGACCCTGAGATCATGACCTGAGCTGAAGGCAGAGGCATTAACCCACTGAGCCACCCAGGCGCCCAGTTTACCCCTTATTAATGTACAATTCAAAGTGTTTTAGTATACAACACCATCTAATTTTCGAACATTTTGACTCCAGCTTAAAAAAACGTGCACCTCTCAGTGGCTTCTCACCTTCCTTCCCTCCAGAAATCCCCAACCTAAGGCATATACAAATTTTATCTCCATACATTGTCTATTCTGGGTATTTCATATAAATTGAGTCATAAAATATGTGATGCTTTGTAACTAGCTTTTAAAACTTAGCATAAGGTTTAATCATGTTCGAGTATGTATTAATACTTTATTTCTTTTTAGTGCCAAGTAACATTACATTGTATCACATTTTATTTATCTATTCATCAGTTAATGAACAAATAGTTTGTTTTACTTTTGGGCTACTATGAATAATGCGGCAAAGAACATTAGTGTACAAGTTTTTCTGTAAACATATGTTTTCTTTTCGTTTTTCAAAAAAAGATTTTATTTATTTATTTGATAGAGAGATAGCAAAAGCAAGAACACAAGTGGGGGAGTGGGAGAAGGAAAGCAGACTTAGCCGAGTGGGGAGCCCAATGCAGGGCTTGATCTCAGGACCCTGGGATCATGACCTGAGCCTAAGGCAGACATTTAATGACTGAGCCACCCAGGCACCCATAAACATATGTTTCCATTTCTCTTTATACTTATTAGGTTTGGGATTATTGGATCATAGAGGAACACTATGATTGACTTTGTGAGGAATTATTAAACTTTTCCATAGGAAGAGTACCATTTTACATTCCTACCAGCAATGCATGAGTTCTAATTTTTTCACACTCTCACCAATACTAATGAGTATCTTTTTGATTATAGTCATAAGAATGAGTGTGGTTTTTATTTTCATTTTACTAATTACTAATGATGCTGAGCTCCTTCCTCTTTTTTTTTTTTTTAATTTTCTTGAGATTTTTATTTATTTGACAGAGAGAAACATAGCCAGAGACGGAACACAGCCAGAGACGGAACACAAGCAGGGGGAGTGAGAGAGGGAGAAGCAGGCTTCCTGCTGAGTAGGGAGCCCAATGTGGGGCTCGATCCTGGGTCTCCAGGATCATGACCTGAGCCAAAAGCAGTCACTTAACCAACTGAGCCACCCAGGCACCCTCCTTCCTCTTTTCTATACAGTGAAGGGGAATATGCACAAGACTGTTCTGAGATCATCTTAAATTTCAAACATATTCTTTGTCCATCAACTCTCTCCCACCTCTCAAAACCACTCAGTTTCATCAACACGTTTAAGCTTTCTCTTCATTAAAGTTTTAGATCATGCATTCTTTTTAGGATCAAGAAATGTATTTATCCAAATTTGACCCTGGTACAGAGTAATGACTAGAAAATAGTTAGATCTATATTACTACATATCTTAAGTGCTCTTGGGACAGTTAGTAGTCTGCATAAAATTAAATCTATGTTGAAAGGTACTAACTATAAAGATAACTTTAGAAGAATAGTAAAGTAGTCCAGAACAAATGAAAAAATACATGGTGTCCTGCATGGTAAAAACCATTAGTGTAAAGATGCTATTACTCTCCAAATCATCTGTAACTCAAATGCCATAAATAAACTGACTGAAATTTTGGGGGTGTTGACCTGGCAATTATTCTTAATGTAATCAGGAGAATCAATTTTTAAGCAGGAACAGGAAGATTCTGAAAATAAATAAGCATAAAGTAGGGACTTGACTGACAAGATCATCTACTATAAAAATGCAGTAATTAAACTGTGTTATTGGTGTAATAATAATAAAACAGTGAAATAGAAGAGAGAGTCCAGATTTATTACTATGTTGTAACATTTCAAGTTAGCAGAGAAAGAATGGTGTATTCACTAAATGGCTTTGAAATAACTGGCTACCCACTAGGGGGAAAAAGTTAATGTTTCCATCTCACACCTCAAGCATAATAAATGCAAGATAGATTAAAAATGTAGATATAAAGAATGAAACTATGAAATATCTTGAAGAAAATACAGAAGAGTATTTTAAAATCTCGGGGATTCACCAAAGTGTCCCAACATATGGAATCCTAGGTCCCTAGACTGTGATGGCTAATACTGGTTAAGATCTAGTACTGAGATAAAGTGTAAGGAATACAGTAATATCATACACAGTTGGCAGAGGTGTAAATTGATACCACCTTCCTAGAGGGTAATTTTTTCAGTTGCTACAAAAATTTACTTATTTACTTATTTATTTTTCCTATGAAAATTTATGATAGGCATTATCTTCCATCCAATATTCATTTATTTATTCTTTCAAAAGATATTTGTTGGGTACCTTTTTTTATGTTTCAGGTACTGTTCTTTGGATTAAGAATAAAATAGTAAAGTAGATATGATCTCTCTCATGTACTTAATATTTTAGGTGGAAAAGATAAGCAATAATGAAATAAATAGTTTATCAGATACTGATTAAGTCTTAAAAGAAATAGTGTCATTTGGTAGAAGGCAACTGAACTCCTGATTTTTTATGTATTTGACAATTTATGCTACAATTACGGAGGATTTCTGTGGTGACCTTTAAAGAGAGATGATTCCTTTGAATATTCTAATTTCATACCAATTTACCCATATGTATTCAGAAAGGTACTGTAGGGCCCCTGGGTGGCTCAGTGGGTTAAAGCCTCTGCCTTCAGCTCAGGTCATGATCTGGAGGTCCTGGGAGGGAGGCTTGCATTGGGCTCTCTGCTCAGCAGGGAGCCTGCTTCCTCCTCTCTCTCTGCCTGCCTCTCTGCCTACTTGTGATCTCTCTCTGTCAAATTAATGAATAAAATCTTAAAAAAAAGAAAGGTACTGTACTGTGAGATATACAAAGACACAAAAGATCTTAGCACTTGATGATTTTGTCTCTTTGAAAAAAGGAAAAGCACTTAAGAATAAATTTACTAGTCAATTTTACAGATCAAATGATGAAAATGTGCTGAGTGAGTGGAACGTAAGTGTATCTTCTGTGTACTGGAGTGAAAGTAAAACATCATGAAAGATTTTAAACTCAGATCTACATGTCATTAATAGGACTGGTAACTTAACACTTGCTAACTGTGCCTCAAGTGGTTAAGTACATCCACATTGCCCACAGTCCTGCATTTGGTTTACCTGTGTGATCCACAGTTCACATCTAAAATACACAGTCTTCTTGTTCATCTAACAGCTCTACATGGCTCCATATATTCATCACTTATGATTCCTAATGGGAATCTTCTTTCACTACAAGGTCTGAGCACTCTGAGGTACATTGAGAGCATAATTAAATCCTCTTTCCCATTCACCCCTTAGAGAGTTGTTTAGAAGAGAGAAATAAAGCATATTTTACTTAATTAACTATGACATGGTTACTGGAGTGGACATTGATTATTATTTGGAGCCTCTCTCCTCACTGATTTCAATTTTGGAAGAAGAAAATCAATTGTTATTGTTGGCAGGAAGGACTGATAACCCAAGCTGGCTTCTTTTCCAGGACCCAGTTACCATTGAATCTGAGTAGAAATTTGAGTAGAAAAAAGGACCTTTATAGCATAGGAACATTGCTAAAAGAAAGCATTACTAATTAAAGGTAGTTTTGAACAACAGAAAGTAAAAATATATTATCAGGGACTGATAAAGATGGAGTGAGAGTCCATTAGTAGAGAAAGTTAAATGCCAGGACATTCAGCAAGTCCACAAAACAGGTGTTAGACCAGTCACATGCTTTCTTTTATATTTCACCTCTACTCTTTATTTCTAAGATAAGGCAGTAAAGTCAGGCATTGATATAAATAATCACACTTTCATTACAGTCATTAATTATGAATATGGGAGCAGAAAGATTAATAAATGCAATGGATAGCTTCTTAAATGTAACTATTCATTATCCTTGTGGTTGATGTCAAATTTTGTTATTTATAATGCCATATTGATTTCAGAAAAAAAGTCAATAAAATAGTATCACATTAGATATATTCAAAGGAAGTGCATATGACCATTATGTAATTTCTACCATTCCTTGAACATATACCATGCTATTTCATGTCTCCATGCTTTTAGATTCAGTTTTCCTCTGTGTGATATGCCACTCATTCTTTTCTCAGCTTCCGATTTGAGATCAGCCTTTGAGGCCAAACTTAAAGTCACATTTTATGCAAAAACTTCCCAGAATTCTCCACTTAATTCTTTATTCTGGTTCCCTTGGCACCCTGCTAACATTCTGATTTTGACTACAGCTCTTACCATATTTACTTATGTTTTTGTTGGTTTCTTCTAACATACTCAATTTCCCGAAGACAGAGTTCATCCCTTTCATCTACATATTGATATCACCTCACAAAATTTCAGAATTTGCTTGGTTGGCAAACAATGTTTGTTAACCTGAAGATCATAAAGGCACCTAAGATCATAGCTAATTAAAACAATTTTGTAAAATTTAGCTTACAATTTTCCTTTGCTCCACCAAAGTAGAAAATATCATTTAAAGAGGTAAAGATTTTCATAGAAGTTTAAAAATACAGACTTAGAATGTTTTTATGGAAGATACTTTGAAATGCTATATTATTCTGCATTTCAAAGACATTTCCCAATAGTTCCTTTACATTTTATTTTATTATTTTTTAAAGATTTTACTGATTTATTTATCAGAGAGAGAGAGAGAGAGCTCACACAGGCAGGGAGAGTGGCAGAAGGAGAAGCAGACTCTCCACTGAGCAGGGAGCCCAATGTGGGACTTGATCCCAGGGGAGATCATGACCTCAGCTGAAGACAGACGCTTAACTGACTTAGCCAGAGCCACCCAGGCCCCTCTTTCCATTTTAGAAATATAAACTCAATCTGATGGATTACAAGACCAATTTAGCATGTCCTAAATTTTGTTCTAGGAGAAACAAAGTTAATATATCTTCAATGAAAAAGTATTTTAAAGGACAAATGTGTTTTAGACACATTGAATAGTCTATATTTTTGGAAAACTCACAGTGCACATTAGTATACTAGAAATTCTGAATATTTTGGCAAATAATAATTTTGTTTAAGTCAGCATTTCCTAAATGTGTTTGAGATATATATACACATACATAAAGTGATTCAACAAACTTCAGATTTCCTCAGTACCTACCTATAAAAATGGTGAGGTATATTTGTTACTGCCAGCAAGCCAGCTTGATCATCTCTAGAATGCATATTCCATACATTGTAGGCGTAATTTAAAACTGCAAAGATCTCTTATTATACAAATTTTTTCTTTATAAAAGAAAGCACAAAAGCATGTCACAAAACACTTTAGAATTTATTATTTCATTTGCAGTAACACTATGAGTATGGGTCTAGGGGTCTGCTTTTTTTCTGGATAGATGCTGTGTCTAAGACCATTAAATGTTGTATGCTCATTTTGGGTAACTTTTTTATAAAAAAAAAAAATGAGGAATAGAATGATAGCTTTCTTGACCTTGAAAGAGTCATCAGCCATGAGTTCTTTTCATTGTCCATGTGTAGGGAAGCTAACACAAATAAATCCAACAGCTTTTGTCATCTACCGTAATGTATTCGTGCTTTCAAGTTGTGTTTGTTATCCTTGGAGCTAAATGAAATTGCACCAACTGTGAAACTGTCGTGCAGCTGTCTCTTTTTCCTTCTCTAATAACTTAACAAGAATTGGTAATCTATAAGTAGCATCATTTACCCACTGTAACCTTGGGAAGACTGCATTTCAATTTCTTCTCAATATAATGAAGTAAAGATGGTAGGTATCTTATCGTGTATGTATTCATCACGATTTCTCCAGCTTCATCTTGCTTTTCAGGTTAAATACCTCTGTCAGTGTAAAAGAAGAGTATTTTTTTAAAATGTTTATTTGTTTTTGCCAGATAAGTCACTTTTATGTCTGTGAATCCTTTTTCATTGCAAAGTCTCTGAGCCTCAGTGGTTTCTCAAGTGTTGTGAAATATAAAAGGAGATCAAGAGGCCTGTCTACTAAGCTTTCAAAAAGCTGTTTAACAAAAAACTCAAATTAGCAACAGTGTGTAGCAAGTACAATATGCCCTTCAGTTTCTATGGAGTACAGAAATAAAGTATAAGACATAAGGCTTGTTCCCAACCTAGATAGAAAGATAAAATGTACATTTTTGAAGCATGGCTATATGATATATGCTTTATACATTCTTACAATAAAGTAGTTAATTGTATAACATTTAGATAACATAGCATGCATGATATATATATATATAAATATATATATGTATACATATATATTTATATATATATATAAAGGCAAAAGAGGAGAGAGAAGAGAATATTTAATGTGCAATGGGAAGAATAGAAAATCATCAACATGAAAGTGAAATAATTTTCTTTCTGAGTTTCTGTCTCTTTGCTGGTATCTTTGTAGGTTTCTTGTGAGGATCATCTGGGATATATGTGAAAGTGAACTGTAATCTTTTCTTTTTAAAGATTTCATTTATTTATATATTTTAGAGAGAGACAGAGCAGAAGTAGGGGGAGGGGCAAAGGGAGAAGAGAGACAATCAGATCCCCTGCTGAGTGGGAAGCTTGAGTGTGGATGGATCCCAGGACTCCAAGATCATAAGCCTAATCAAAGTCAGACGCTTAACCAACTCAGTCACCCAGGTGCTCCTAAACTCTAATCTTCTATAAATATGTAAAATATTGTTATCATTGCCTATAGGCCTGTGAGTCATTTCCTAAATGCTTGTTAATAAGTTATAATAGCAGTAAGATCCTGAATTTATTTATGCTCATCTTCTAATCATTTATAATCTGGTGATCCACATTATTCTGGAAATTTGCACATTATTCAGGTTAATAATGATGTGGCATCTCAGGCCAAATGTCTTCCTCTCCTAGTTTTGACTTTGGTTAAGTTAATCTCTGTGCTCATTTCTTTATCTATATAGTGAGTGAGGATAATAGTGTGGTGTATCTTGTAAGATTTTTGAGAAGAGAAAACAAGTTAATATAGAAAAAATGCTTAGGAACTGTTCCTGTCACATGGTATACATTCATAATCTGTTAGCTACTCTTGTGGGTACCATGTTCCAAGGTTAGATATTATTTTAAAATTAGAAAACTGAGGGAAAGTACCAGATGATTTCACTCATATGTGGAATTTAAGAAACAAAACAAATGTGTATAGTGAAAAAAAAGAGAGAGGCAAACCATGAAACAGACTCAACTAGAGCACAAAATGATGGTTGCAAAAAAAAAAAAAATGATGGTTGCTACAGGGGAGATAGGGGGTGGGGAGATGGGTGATATGGTGTTGATATTAAGGAGGGCACTTGTGATGAGCATCAAGTGTTGTAAGTGTGTTGAATCACTAAATTCTACCCCTGAAACTAACATTACACCTTATGTTAACTATCTGGAATTTAAATAAAACTTTAGAAAAAGGGGAAACTAAGGAACAAAAGAAGGCAACTTCCTAGAGGCACACAATAAGATAATCTTCATAGGCATTGACATCAGGCTACATGGTGTCCGAATTGTAACCCCCTTGCCAAAACCTGTCTAGGACACCTAAGCTCTATTTCTCCCTCTCATATTATCCCCACTTTCCTGTCAACTCCTGAACAACAGAGGGAAATGCATCAACTCTCTTTGTTGATTTCGTATAAGAAATAATTATTTATTTACTATATAATTCTGTGTTATCTGTGGGTCAATACCCTCTATTCCAGCTGTAATTTAGACCAACCAGCACTTTCGACAAAAATTTCTTTGTACATTACTCTCAAAACTAATGATAATTTGTTGTTTTTAGAGTAATTTCCAGTAAGAGTTTGAGTATTGGTTCTGCCAGTTATTCAATACATGGTCTCTTCAATCTATTTTTTTCCTGTAATCATAGGGGTCATAAGGATACAGAGGAGCAGCTCTGTGTTGTGTGAATGGAGGTTGGGGGCCTTGGATTCCCCAGAAGAGTTATGTGAGAATCTATGCTCAGAGTAAAGGCAGCCCAGAGGAAATTAGAAAGCACAAAGCAGTACTTGAAGTGAAAGTACACTTTCCAGGTAGGAAAGCTGACAGGTTCTGGGGTGAAAATGGCCCCGAGGTTGTTTTGGAACAAACAACAATTTGGTTGAATTGGAAATTATTGGGTCTTTCTGGCTGGAGGAGCTGTGACATGATATATAGTGGGGTGGCCTCTAATGGGGGCTGCTTCCAGTCATTTAGGAAACTTCCCACAGGACGGAAGTGGGAGTTTTTGACCCTGTAAGGCTTGTACTGGAATCATCATAGCAGTCTTTCTTCATAGGGGGCTATAAGCACAATGCAAATGCATTATAATGAGTCTAGAGATTACCCTCAGGGCAGAGATGGAAGAGGAGAACAGGTTTTTGGGTCCTGTGACTCTTGATCTGTCAGGTCTAAAGTCCTGAAAGCCACAAGATCAAGATGTTGTGCTCCTGGACTTATAATGTGTAGCTTATTTATCATCATCCTTGGCTCCAACTCATGTCCCCATCATTTGGCTTCAAGGATTTGGGACTCTGCCTTGGGGTGTTCCTTCCACTGCTCATGTCTAGCTTCTCCCTAATAATAATAAGAGTATGTAGATTATATGTGCAACTTTCCTTAGAAAACAATAGTACTGCGTGTTGATTAGTTACTAGTGTGTGATAAGCACTGCATGTTAACATCTGCTTCTAAACTGCTGTCACTCAAACTATTTTTGCTTTCCTTTGTTATCTTTCTCTTCTTGTTTAAATCTTTTTATTAAAAAATTTCTTATTCTTCATCCTCCTCTTCTGCAAATCATTGTCATGTTCTTTTTTTATTCGGGGTCCTCTTTTTGAGGATCATATCCCGCATCCAATTCTGTCATTATATACATTACATCTTCTCACACGTACTTTATCCTCCATTCATTCCTCGGTGGCATTTGCATTGGACCCTTATTTTTAATTCCAGTATTATTATCGTGCACTCTTTCATGTTTTCATATAATAAAACTTCAGATTTAATCAAGAGATCCATTCACTAAATCCTCCCACAAACTAGTCATAACTTCCTATAATTTCTTAATGCAATGTACTGTCACAGTTATGACATTGCTTTTGTAACATAAATAATTACTTCTAAAGCCATGGAACTCTTTGAGGAATTTATGCAAACTCTCATATACAAACTAATTATCTCATGTTACCACCATGGGAAACCAACAGGAGCATTTATACATATTTGATTTGCTTTTCTAATTATTACAATGTTTCATCATAGCAAACCAATTTGAGGAACACTTGGAATATTTGAACACTCAAAATGAATATATGTAGTACCTATTGTTAGCCCCATTATCTAGGTCAACTTTTGGTTTACTTCTTATGGAAATTTACGACTCATGGATCTTCTCCTGCCTAGTTTCTTAATCTTGATATTTCAAAGATATTTTTATTGAATATAAATATTGATCTAACTATATATACACTAAATTCAGTTTATGTAATTTTAATTGTCTGAGAGTTTTTCAGTATTTCTTTGCCAGTATTCTTTGCATCCATTTGCAATCTCTATTTCTCTAATGTGTAAGGCTTGTCAAATTCAGAAAAATCTGGGTGCTTTCCCAGTCTTGTTGCCAACATGAGGAATCTCCCTTATATCTCCAAGTATGTACCGTCTTTCAGAATTTTTTTTTTTTGTAGTCATAGGGATGATTTCTTTCAAGATCCCCAAGATTTGGATCTATAAATACATCCCAGAGAAGTTCCACAATATGTTTTGAAAAAATAAAAGTATCCTTCGGGTACATATATAAACTCTTCAAGGAATAACCAAAGGATAATGCCAATTAGACTACATCATTCACTCTTTCACTTAGTCATTTATTAATCAAGAATTGTGACTCCTTTTGAAAGGCCAGATCCTTGGTTGATGCAAGTCTATATATAAAAGATAATGTGACAAGGCATTTTATCCATTAATTTTACCAATTCTTAAAGGATTATTATTTTCAATAATTACAAAATACCATGCGAACCTCTAGAGTTTACAATATGGCAATGTAAGTAACTGACTAAATAAATTAATAATTTTAAATGTTAAACACTCTCTAATGGAGACAAATAAAAAGTTCAGTAGAAGTATTCGATACTTAATTAGAAAAAATTTTCCATGGAAGAAATACCATTTTTTCTCAGTCTTTGACTATAAAAAATCTACAAATTATACATTGAGATAGGAAATTATACAGAAAGAAAACAGCATGAATGAGGAAAAATACTGCATGGACACTGTTAGCATTATTATGTTGGGTGTATCGATGTGGAAAACTGATAGATTTGAAAGGGAAGGCAGATATAAAGAACTCAGAGGACAGAAATACATGAGTTTTATTGGAGACATATTATTGGCAATATTATTTACAATCGTGTTATCTAATAAGCCCAAAGATGCAAGGTCGATACTCAGGCCCCATATTTAAAAGTGAGAAATATAAAATGTAGAGAGGTTTAGCATTTCCAAAGATCACATGGTTAAATTATAGAACTGGATCCAAACCTTAAAATATGTGACCCCCAAAGCTTGCCCTGTTTCTATCCCTTGAACTTCCTCAAGAAGTTTGCTATAGAGTGTAAAGAATTAATTGCAAAGAATATTATTTTAAGATTTTATTTATTTGACAGAGAAACACAGCCAGAGTGGGAACACAAGCAGGGGGAGTGAGAGAGGGAGAAGCAGGCTTCCTTCCGAGCAGGAAGCCCGATGTGGGACTTGATCCCGGGTCTCCCGGGATCATGACCTGAGCTGAAGGCAGTCGCTTAATCAACTGAGCCACCCAGGTGCCCCACAAAGAATCTTATATTACAAACTAGATACCTCATTAATTAGACAATACAGAGTCAGCCTGTCTTTTTAGTATGTGAGTAGCATTATCAACTAGGTTTCATACCATAATTTGGATGGCAATATGTACAATGGAATACAGCAAGCATCTAGAACAAGTAAAATAAGGGAGAAAATTTCAGCAATAATGATAATAAGAGTTAGCAGTTATTGAACACTCCCTACATGTTACCATCTAATACTCAACAAAACCCTTAAATGTGGATATTTATTCTATGCTTATTTTTCAAATATGGAAGGATAATAAATTATTCTAGGTCTGTATCAATTTTAGCTTTAAGAACCCCGTGTTTTAGGAAGTCCTCCAGTCTGTTGTAAATTAAGATTGTTACCTAGGCCTTAAGCTGATTAAGTAATTCATCCAGGATCAAATAACTAGCATATAGGGAAGCCAGAATTTAAAAGCAGAGAAAGTCAATTATCATATGGTTTCATTTAGATGTGGAACATAAGGAATAATTTGGAGGACATTAGGAGAAGGAATGGAAAATTGAAGGGGAAGAAATCAGAGAGAGAGAAGAACCATGAGAGACTGTGGACTTTGAGAAACAAACTGGGTTTTTTTAGAGGGGATGAGGGTTGAAGGATGGGTAAGCCTGGTGGTGGGTATTAAGGGGGGCATGTACTGCATGGAGCGCTGGGTGTTATACATAAACAATGAATCTTGGAACATTGCATCAAAAACTAAAGATGTATTTTGACTAACATAACACAATAAAAAAAAAATAAAGACAATCTTACTGTGAGACATGCATCTCTTTCACAAGCTACTTAACCTTTTTATGGTTTAGTCTCTTCAATAGGAGAGTGGAGATAACATCAATTTCCACCTCAAAAAATTTTTTAATAATGAAAACAAAATGATGTAACCCATAGAAATGCTTAGGCAGGTGTGTAGTATATCAAAAGTGCTCAACATGAGTGAGCCACTTTACTCATATCGGTTCTATGGATAGAATGGATAGTGTGAACCTAGTGTTTTTCGGGGGAGGGAGGTTGTATTTTGTTACTATTTTTAATTTTACAGTCTCACTAGATAGTAACTGTTACTTTGGAAAAACTTGAAGAGGAATAGATTTATGTGGGAAAAATAACAAGCTTTGTGCTTAAAATAATGAATTTTTAAAAAGATTTTATTTATTTATTTGACAGAGAGAGAGAGAGAGAGAGAGAGAGAGAGAGAGAGATAATAAGTAGGCAGAGAGACAAGCAGAGAAAGAGGGGGAAGCAGGCTCCCTGCTAAGCAGAGAGCCCAATGTGAGATCCCAGGACCCTGGGATCATGACCTGAGCCGAAGGCAGCCGCTTAACCAACTGAGCCACCCAGGCACCCTAAAATAATGAACTTGAAGTGAGAAGTTCTCAGTATGTGTTCTTAGTCTATTCCAGCCTGTAAACAGTAGGGATTAGCTGCAGGTAGAAAAGACTTCACCAAACCTGAGTCATTGGAATTTAACATTAATCCTTGTGGACTTTTGCTATTGTGTTCACAACTTTGATGAGGTAAGTTGCCATTTTACATCTTAATTTATTTTCATATTATCAACCAATAATGAGGCAGAGGAAGAAAAAGAGAATAGTAAGACAGATGACTATGTCCTCCAAGACAGCTGTAACTCAAAAAACTTCTAGCATCATGCATTAATGCTGTAATTATTCCCATAGTGTTATGATAAACAGGTATCTTATTTGATTACCAAATATGTCTCAGTAGCTGATATCTATGTGCTAAAAATAACTCTGAAATGGAAGTCAATGAAGCTAAAATTGTGAAAAGAGCAATTCTGATAGCTGAAGATGCCTTTCCTGAAAGGAATGCATGCTGGTAAATTCAGAACTTTAGCAACCGTAATCATGTAAATGTTTCTCTTTGGATTGAATTTCCTTGATGATGATTTTGTTAGTTTAGTAGTCTATTTTAAAGGCTGTATAGCACACATATTTGATTCAATACAGCAACCATGCATGTGTACCTACTATGTGTCAGACATTGATTTAAATGCTGTGAATTAAAAATTACCAAAAAATTAAGGACGTCTGTTTCTTACTCAGAGTGAGATGGTTCAGAAAGGCACTGGATAACTATAATTCAAGGGGATAAAAAGCCAAATACATAGTTGGAAGGTACAAAAAGCAATTCAAAATGGTTTTCTCAGGGATGGCATCACAATTTAATCATTCATTCATCCAAAGTGGAAGCCTAGTTTCTCTCCCTCATTCTCCACTTCAAATTCATTAATATCCTTTATCTCCAGTATATTCCAGTGGCACTTTTTACTTCATGCTATTATCTCTGTCCTCATCAGAGGTTTTATCAGAGGCCTCATCTTGATCCTGCACATAACATATAAATCTGATTACGAGGTGGGGGTGGGGGTAATCTCCTGCTTAAAATTCTGTATTTCATCTCTGTATTAATTATACACTTTTAGCCTAGTATATAAAGATATTCAAAACATGGATTGATGAATGAATGAAGAATGAATGAATGAATGAATGAATGAATGAATCTGTTCTCTACTGGGCTACTAAATCTCATCTTTGACTTTCCCTCAAGGAGCAGGACGTCTAGTCCAATAGAGCTACTGGCTTTATGACTATGCCTATGGTCTTAGATGCTTGTGATTCTTCTCTATGCTACTTCTCCTCTGCTCCCTTAGCCCTTTCAGTGGCATTCACATTATATGAGGTCTTTTTCACCTTCCCTAACCACCCTCAAGAAGATTTAAAATCCTTCTTTTTCCTGCTCCACATGTACTATGTCTGATCATTTCTGGGGTTATAGTTATGCTATTAATCTTTGAAAGCCTTTCATTGATCATGAACGACTTGAAGGCATGAATTTCATCATGTTTATCCTCTTTGCTTTAATTCTCATGTAGTCTTTGAAATAAGATAAGTTACCTATATTTGTTGATTATTAAAGTCATACATAAGATGGGGAAATAATGTAGAAGTACTACCCTAGGGATGCCTGGGTGATTCAGTCAGTTGGCATCTGACTATGGCTCAGGTCATGATTCCAGGGTCCTGAAATCCAGTCTCACATCAAGCTCCTTGCTCAGCAGGGAGCCTGCTTTTCCCTCTGCCTCTGCCTGCGGCTCCCCCTGCTTGTGCTCTCTTTCTGTCTCTGACAAATGAATAAATAAAATCCCTAAAAAAAAAGAAATACTATTGTATTCATAAAAGTAACATAATATCAACCATTTATCAGTCCATTATATTTTACAGTTTACAAAGCATTTTACAGGCAGTATCCAGTTCAGTCTCATTGATGTGAGGTCAGTTATTATAAAGATAAAATGTAACTACACCAACAAGAGAGGAAAATTTTTTGTCTGTTGTTATTTTTGCTGTTTTCCCCCACAGCTGGATCCCTAACAACTAAACCAACAAGTATGTGTCCAATTAATTAATGAAAATATATTGAATTTTGCCATCCAAATTATTACTTCATTTGTCTTTAATCTTTTTTAAGAGCCAACAAAATAGCCTTCTGATGCAAAAAAAAAACCAAAACAATACAAAACAAACTTCCATTTCAAAATAGTCCTTGCTTTTCTGGATCAAAAAGAATTTTTCCAAGGGTTAGTTACCAGAAAAGATCTGAAATTTTCCATAATTATATGTGTTTTACATACATCATCACGGGAAGTTCTCTTCCATCATGTGTCCCTTTCTTATAAAATTTAGATCACATTTTATTCTGTGCAATCTTTTTCTGACTTAGTGTGTCTATGAAGCATTTGAAGTAGTAGTTTGACATGCAGTTCTGGGATTAATCCTCATAATTGTTCAGTAAAACAGAGTGGAGCTCAGTAATCTTATTTAATAAGCACTACATCTTATTCTGACATAGTGATCAATAGATCATTAACTTTGAAGAAGGTTAATGAATGTAAGCCTAATAGCTATGACCATCAGTGAATGCCCATTTGCTGCTTTGTGGGGTCAACATATCAATATCTTTAGACCTTAGTTTTACTTATTTGTAAAATGTGGGTTTTTTTATACATATACATACACATATTGAGAAAGAGAGAGACACATTTTAACAGTGATGTGCCAGAGACAGACAGAGAGAGATCCTAATAACAAATGTCAAATTATGCTAGTCAAAAGGAGGACAGAGATGAATAAATCTAAAATCAGTTATTTATTAGGTGTTTTCTTATGTGAAGGCATTGATCTAAATTATTTTCATGCATCAATTCAAATAATATTCACAATCACCTTACTTAGTGATAGATATTTTCTTCCTAATTTTACAGAAGAGTAAAAGAATCACAGAGAAGGTACATAATTCACTCAGGAGCCTATGCTTGTAAGTCAAAACAAGATTGAAATCCAAGAACTCTGCTTTAGTGACATTTAATCTTCCCCCTTAACAGCTATGGTTGGATTCTGCCTATGGGAAAAAACAAAACAAAACAGGAGAAGGAAGAAGAGAAGAGAATATTGGCACAGCTTCAGCTGCATATCCATAATTTTGGGGTTTTCTAAAACATTTTGTATATTTGGCACAATTTTCTTAAACTGATACTAAAATTCAAGGCTGTTTCAGAGGAGCAATTAGAATGATGTCATTAAAGACTTTCTACTATCTGACAATATAACTTTATATTTAAAGGTTCACAGAAATGTCTGAAAGAAAATCACGAAAGCCCTAAAATGAAACTTAATAGAAACAAAGAGATCATCTTCATACAATGAAAAAAACAAATGATCACTAAATATGAGAAAATACCCAATTAGATTTTAATAAAAATGCAAATTAAAGAAGCAATATGATAGCAGGATCCATCTTTCCTAAATTACATCTTTTAGCATTTTCTAATCTCTTCTTTGTTCTTCCTATCCCCTGCCATAAACTTTAAATATTATTGTTTCTTAAGTACAATCTTGGGTACTTTACCTTTTTCCACACAGTTCCTTTGGGAGATTTTATCCTCTCTAATGGTTTCAAATAGTTGTTAGAGTCCACAAATTCTATCCCCAACGCTGGCATATCCTCTGAGGTGCAGACTCACATTTAACACTGCTTTCCACAAGGAAAGTCAAGGCCAAAAAATATCAGGTAAAGCCATAGTGTGAAGACAGCATAAAGTTTATTGAGCACTCTTCTTAATAGTGTACCCCTGATCAGTCTTCAGTCATCAAACCTGGTACACCATCTAGGGGGCATCCATGGATTCAGTGAACTCATTCTTATTTTGAACATTACATTATTATAGCTGGGCATAAGCAATATATGTCCTGAATGTTTTAGAACATTTATAAGTCATTTTTTCTTATTTCTTCCCTGAACAGGCATAGTTTTCTTTTATTTCTTTTTTCTTTCCTCCCTCTCCCCCTCCT